>JAUPMG010116250.1:0-11879 GCA_031762675.1 Pachysandra terminalis | reverse complement strand
AGAAAGAGAGGCTTCACACAGGGGCTGAGAAAGAGAGTTGATGTGTACGGTAAAAAAGAAGGGGGGGCCGAACGAAGGAGATGTGCGCAGAAAAAAAAAAAAAAAGAAAACAGGAAAGAGAGAAGACATTTACCTGGTTCGTCTTCCTCTGGCTTTGCCTTGGTGTTTTGAACTTCAGGTCTTTCAACTCCTTTTTTTGTCAATACTTCAACTTATACCTGGTTATGTAGTCTTATTAAGTCTTTAATCTTTTTTTGTTAGGAAAAGCCTTAATTTAAAATGCTAAAAATAAATTATAATTAAACTTTAATTAATAAATTAATTAAAATAAAATAATTAAAAAGTCAATTTAACAACCGGGCGACCACCTGAGCAAATTAGTGGCCTAGGCAGTCGCCCAGTTATCTAGGTGCTCGCCTAGGCGTGGTCAGCCTAGGCAGGCATCACCTAAACCCTTGGAAAATTGCCTAGTCACCTAGGTGGCCGCCTAGGCGACCGCCTTTAATAACTATGGATAAAAGAAATATTTGAGTTCCAAATATCATTTCATAATGGCAAAATCTTTTAAATAAAAATTAAGTGGGAGGTCGTGGCGGTAGGTTGCTGCACAAGCCTCCTACTTGGGATTAGTCGGGCCCAAGGCCCGGACACCCAAGTTTTAAAAAAAAAAAATCTCTTAAATAAAAATTAAGCCTCTACATCTTTCAAGTTATGACTTGTGAATGGGTTGCAAGGACTAAAAGAGTTTTTGATAGAATCCTATTATATTATAAGAAAACGACTAGAAGGATGGAGGCCTCCCAAGGCTTCCCTCCCCCACTGATAAATTTTCACAATAAAACAGGCTTTCAATCAAACAAATTAGTAATATATTAACAAAGCTAATAAATACTACATTATTAGTTGGCAAGTGGACCCAAATTAGAATCTCAATTTAAGTAGAAGTCTTTTTCAAATATAATTAGAAGTCTTAATCAGAAGGTTTTTCCAAAAAATAATGTTACTAAAAGTCCAATTAAGATACAAAGATTATAAAGACTCCAATTAGAAATAAATATCTTCTTTCATTAACAACTATCTATTTTTAATAATTTAATAATAGAAAAGGACAACATAATCTTTAAAATTCGTCACTTTTAATTATAGTCATAACAAAACATTCATATAAGCTTAATTATAAATTTTAAATACATTAAAAGAGTCCTAACTCAATATCCATACATAAAAAGACATATAAACATTAAGGAACACCAAAATATCATTTAAAACAACAATAGAATACCATGGGAATTGTAAAGGGGTAAATGCCTTCGAACGCTTCCCACTCCTAATGCTCAGTTCCCACAATTTGGAGCTTTTTCACATTAGAAATATGAATTAAAAAGGCTTTTAGCCAATCAAGAGTGAATAAAAAATTAACATATTTTAAAAATTATTAAAATATCTTATTTTAGTTGGCAGGAGGGTCCCAAACATAATTAAGAATGATTACACATTATATCACAACATAATAACAAAGCTTTTTCCAAATATAATTAGTTGCTAAGAGTCCAATTAAGACGTAAAATCATAAATACTCCAATAGATATAATTATCTTCTTTCATTAATCAACTATCTTTTCCATAAAAGAAACCAATAAAAAGGAAAATATAATCCTTAAATTCGTCAATTTTAATTACACCATAATAACACATTAATATAGGCTTATTCATAATTCTAAACACACTAAAAGAGTTCTAACTTAATATACATATATAAAGGACCTAAAAATACTAGAAAACACCTAAAATAGCATTTATAACAATAATCGAAAATTCATTAAATTGTTTTGACGAATTTATGTGAATAATAAGTTTGAAACTCTAATAATTTAAAACTCTTCATATTCTACAAGACAATCTTAAGAAATAAAATATATCAAATATAATAATAATATAAATTATTTTAAGTTCTAAAATTTTGATTTAAAGATGTGGATACATATAAAAATAGGTATTAAATATTATAGTTATTTTAATTAATTAAAATATATAAAAATATTAATAAAATCAAAAAGAGTCTGATCCTATATATATATATATATATCACTTAGTGGTCATTTATAATAAATTAATAAGGTTCGATATGATAAATATTGATACTTCTTTTTGTAATGATACGAGATTGGGTTTTACTTTCCATTTAATTTCAAGTTCTTATTCTCTCTCATGTTCAGTATGTGTAGCTTCCAACTAGCTTTGTTATAGATCTAACAATTGCATTAAAAAATAGATAAAAAAAAACTCTCACCCAATCAAAGTTTAAGAAAATAAAAATGAAACTTATCCTTTTCCTTTTCATTCTTGGTTGAAAAATCGACCCACCCTCTCTTTAAAATGTAATTGAATCTCCCCTAAAATCTCTCAAGATTTTCAACTTAGAAATTGATGGCGAATAATATATTAACACATCATCAAATATAAATTTCTTTAAAAAGTTAAATATACAAACGGGTCAATTTTCTGGTTGGGCAACTTGACCCATTGGTTGTTAAAACCCATTCATCTTTCCAATATATGCACATATTTTATAAAATTAAAGATACATATTATATTTTATTTGTTATTTTTTTATTATTTTTTTTATTGTTAACGATATCATGATATAAATGGAGAAAAAGCGGTGTACAAGTAATAGAAAACACAGGCTACCCGAGATAGGCAGCAAGAAAGAGGAAAAAAAGAAAGGAAAAAAGAGACACAAAAGTCAATCACAACCCTCAAAGGATACAACCAATCCCCCAGGCATATCCTCAGTCGGGGGACCTGAGAACAGCCCATCCCTCTCAAGACCCCTCCTAGCCCAACCATCTGCCAACTCATTCGCCCTCCTCAGGATATGAGAGGAGATACGCAACCCGTCACCAAACGAACGAGCAAGCTGAATCAAGTGCGCATACCTCCAAGGGCATCTCCCAAAGCTCACCATCCATGAGATCACAGATTTGGAATCCCCCTCCAGCTCTAGGGATTCAAAACCATGAGCCCTTGCCTCTCTCAGACCAATAATAAGAGCCTGAAGCTCAGCACACATCGAATCCCCCTCACCAATCGGGCCAGAGAAGACATAAAAGAATGTGACCAAAATGATCACGGAAAAGACGACCCACTCCAGAAGGGCCAGGGTTGCCAATAGATGAGCCATCAAAGTTAAGCTTAAGGCAACCAACGCCAGGGGGTTTCCACACAGCCGTGATCTGTGCCATCTGGGGAGAGGACTGACAAACCGTGAAAGGTTGAGACACGGTTTCAGGTTTCTATTTCTAAATAAATTGATTAAAGAAGACCGGTTTAAGTTGAGCACCAACCAATTAACATGTAATACAACCTGACACATTTACAGCTCTATTCAATGGGTTTCTAATTAAATCTACGCCATTTAACCAAACAATCTTGCCTCTTAGTTTTAATATTTGATTCTTTAATAAAAATGATCATAAAAATATAACCATTTAAGTAGTAGTGTAATTCGGTCGGTTTGGTTCAGTTTAGTAGACAACTCAAAACCAAACCAAATTACATTGCACTAAACCAAAAACCAAATCAAACCAAAATAGGAACCGTTGTACAAAACCGATGAATGGGTTTTAACAACCAATGGGGTGGAGAATGGTGTCCAGGTTAGATTTTGGCATGATTTGTGGTCGGGTGAATCCATTTTCAAAGTTAGGTTCCCTACATTGTTCCTAGTGGTGCGTAATAACAATTCAGTTGTGTCAGATGTTCTTTCTTGGGATTCGTCAGGGCTAGTTTGGAATCTGGAATTTAGAAGAGATCTTAGGGATGTTGAATTGGGGGAGTTAGCCTCTCTTTTTGATATTCTGAAAATCTTTTTCATTGATCCCCTTATTCCGGATGTTTTTTTGTTTTGATCGGTAAATGTGTGATTTGTATTAGTATTAATGTAAGCTATACAAATATACAAAACTGAACAAGAACTGAAAAAAAAAAAAAAAAACTACAACATCAAGGGGACTCATCCATCCCACCTAAGACCCCAAAGGAAATTGAATTCCTCAAATTTCATCCCCTCAAACTCTTTGTGAGAAGATGCCCAAAATAAAGCAAGAGATAAGGCTGAATCCGCAACCTTCTATGTCGATGCTTCCTTCCCATCAAAAATCCTGCAATTCCTCTCGGTCCAAATCATCCAAAGAATAGCCGCCGGACATAAGTTCCATAAGATAACGCTCCTCCTCCTTCCCTCCTTCTTCCACCCCCAATCCAAAAGGGCCTCCTTTAAACCTTTCTGCATAACCCAAAACAGCTTAAACCTGTGGAATAAAACAATCCACAAATCTCTAGAAAACTCGCAGTCTAGAAACATATGATCCATGGACTCCTCCACCTTCTTGCATAAGCAACATCTCGAAGCCATATTCCACCCTCCACTCTTTAAGTTGTCAATAGTGAGGATTTTGCCTTCCACTGCAGACCATAAAAAGAAGGAAGCGTTTGAAGGCACACCAGAACACCAAATCAGCCTCCACGGACCCTTCCAATCCACATCGTCCTCTAACGATTTGTACATAGAATCCACCGTAAAAGATCTGTCAGCTGACCAAAGCCAAGATCTTCTATCCTCCATCTTGTTGATTTTGACAGAATTAATGAGGCCCAATAACCCCACAACCTCCTCTATCTCCCAGTCAAAAGCATTTCTTCCGAAATTCAGATCCCATCTCCACCCTTCTTCTTCAAAGACAAGGTAATCTTTCACCCAAGCATTAATATTAGTAGCTAATGCCACCGCAATAGGAAATTTGTTAGCAAGAGCTTCCTCCCCACACCATACATCCTTCCAAAACTTGACCCTATTACCTTCTCCCACCCCAAATCTGATTCCTCTATTAAATAATATCGTATTGCTGCAAATTGCTCTCCAAAATCCTGTCCCATAAGAAGCTCTACTAACTCTAGAACTCCACTCCCCCTCCTCCGACCCATACTTACTACTGATCACCAATCTCCACAGACTACCAGCCTCCAAGTCGTACCTTCATAACCACTTCGATAAAAGGGCCACATTGAATTTTGTTAAACTCCTCAAACCCAGCCCTCCCTCCGCCTTACCAAGGCAAACTTGAGACCAGTTGATAAGATGATATTTGTGCCCTTCCTCGTTACCTCTCCACATAAAATCTCTATGAATCTTCTCCAACCTCTTCACCACTGAAGTTGGAATCTTCAGCAAAGACATGTAGTAAATAGGAAGATTAGAGCGAGAGCATTTGATCAAAACCAGTCTCCCTCCTTTCGATAAGTATCTTGTCTTCCACGCAGCCAACTTCTTAGCCGATCTCTCCAACACCTTATTCCAAACCCCAACAGCTTTGTACGAGGTGCCCAAAGGAAATCCCAAATATGAAGAGGGGGAAAGCCCACCTTGCAACCCAACCATCCAGCTAACATACTCAGATTAACAACCTTCGCCACCCCAATCAACTCAGACTTGTCCAGGTTAATACGAAGACCTGAAACAGCTTCGAAACACAACAAAATGCATCTCAAAGATTTCAAATCCTTGTTCCTGGCCCTACAAAAAATTAAAGTATCATCAGGAAATTGAAGGTGAGTGATACTGGGAGCAGAGTCAGATACCCTAATCCCCTCTAAAAGTCCCCCTTCTTCCGCACGGTTAATCAATCTACCAAGACTCTCCACCACCAGAAGAAATAAGAAGGGCGAAAGGGGATCACCCTGTCTTATCCCTCTAGAACTATTAAAAAAACCAACAGACGTGCCATAAATCAAAACTGAAAATGCTGGAGTAGAAATGCAAAAATTTATCCAAGAGATCCACCTAGAGCCAAAGCCCATTCTGACCAAACAGTAGATCAAGAAATTCTAGTTCACGTGGTTATACGCCTTCTCCATGTCCACCTGACATAACAATGCCTTATCTTTCTTCAAAATAGAGTCGATGCACTCATTAGCGATCAACACCCCGTCCAAAATTTGTCTCCCTTTCACGAAGGCACTCTGAGAATTGCTAATGAGTCCCGGAACCACCTTCTAGAATCTATTGGACAAAACTTTAGCCAGTATTTTATACAAGCTCCCAACCAGACTAATTGGGCGAAAATCTTTGATATCCAACGCCCCTTCCTTCTTAGGGACAAGAGCTAAGAAAGTAGTATTCACACTCTTAACAACTCTCCCATAATCATAAACTTCAGAAAAAAAAAAACCCATCACGTCCCCTTTAATAACATTCCAACAACGCTTATAAAAGGCTAAAGTGAATCCATCCGGACCAGGAGCCTTGTCCCCCTTAAGTTCCTTAACCACACACCAAACCTCCTCCTCGGAGAAAGCTTTTTCCAGCTCATCGGCCTCCCCTCTTGGTAAACAATCTAACAACAACCCGTCCAAACTGGGTCTGAAACCTGCATCTTCTTCAAAAAGCTTCTTAAAAAAACCTTCCACAGCATTCTTGATCCCTACCTCTTCTCTCCACTCCACCCCGTTAACCACCACCTTATTAATGGTGTTGATCCTGCTCCTAGCATCGGCCATCTTGTGGAAGAATTTAGTGTTTTTGTCCCCTTCTTTAAGCCATAAAGCCCTAGATTTCTGCCTCCAACTTATTTCGTCCATGTTTGCCACTTTCTCATATTCCTTCTTACAATTCTCCCTCTCCACTCTCCCCCCGCTAGACAGGACCCCTTGCTTCTCTAAAACATCCAAATTATGTCTACTTCATTGGGGCCGTACACAGAAGAGATTAACTTCAAATTACCCCCGTTGCTTCCTTTCTCCTTCAGGACCACTGAAATGGCGTAAGAACCAACGACAAAATGCAACAACTCAAATAACTCCTTATTCCAAGCGGTGATAATCCCTCCCGAGGCTCCTGTAGCAAGTCTGGAAATCCATTCCACGCTTCTAACACCCCATAGTTGTGATAACAACCCGAAAACCACAACTTCCAGTTTAGTTTCTTGAAGCAGAACAACATCAGGCTATCACCCAGTGATCTTTTGATAACTATTCTTTTATCCCTGCTCCCCACCCCTCTAACATTCCAACTCAGAATTTCCATCTTCATAAGGGACCAAACTTGATCCCTAACCTTCCACCAACTCTACCCTTCAGCTCTCCTTTCCTACTACTAGAGCTAGCTTTCTCATTCAGATTCCAGTTCAGCTTTTTCAATTCCTTAAGAACTTTTTTATTACTCACATTCTTCTCCAAATGTCTACTTTCAATAGCCGAAAAAAGCTCGCAAGCTTGAGTTTCGAAGCCCTCCCAAGACAGACCAATAAAGCCCCCAAAACTAAAAATATCATATCTAAAACCCATTCTGACATCCCAACTTGGTCCAAATCTCCCGTCTCCAACGAGAAATCTGCCACCAACACTTCTAACTTCTTAGCCTTAACCAAGTTATACTCCTCTTCTGAACACCTCGCCAAAGGCACAGGCTCAAAATCTTTCCCACTCCACTCAGAAAGGATATCCTCTGAGACTTCCACTGAATCAGACCCCGAACTTGAATAGCAAACCAAATTGGAGTCCCCTTCCTCACACTGCCTCCCCACCCTCCTCCACCGGCAATCCAAAGAAGCCTTCCCCCCTTGACAAAGAACCAATGCAGACACTCCCTACCCCCTGGCGAGACGCACGCTTCCCCGAGCAATAAACCACACCCCTCAAAAGGGAGAAAAGGAGAGGGAGAAAAGGGAAAAAGAAGAGGACCTCCCAAAAAATCAATCCCCCTAGATTGTACCATCCTCCTGAAAAACGTCTGGCCAACAACGTGAGGAAATTGGGATTCAAAGCTCCGGAATAACCATCCCGCCCCTTACCCTTCGCCCCAATAGAATGGAAAATGGACGGGAACGAGCCGCAAAGAACAGGGCTCTTCACTACCACCTCGCTGTCGAGAAACACTGAGAAACCTGACTCAGAAGGCTCAAACTCCGACGACACCTTCGACGAATCTGAGAAACCTACCTCCGACGAATGAGCAGCTCCTTTCCAAAAAGGACACTCCACCTCCGCATCGAATCCAGCCGAAGAAGAAGACCTAGCCTCGCTACCGTCGCTGAACCCCCTAAATACGCTGGAGAAGATCAGATTACTTTCGTCTTCTCCTACCAAGAGACCTGAAGAACGAGACCCTAAGTCCTCAGCTAATGGCCCAAGACTCTCCACAGGTTCAGCGTTATCTCCAGAGGCCCCACCACTTCCTCATGGGCCCGCGAAAGAGGAAGGAAACCCCGGTTCAGCCCTTGCCCCAATATCCAACTTAGGATGGCTCCCCAACTGATCAAAATGGGCCTTATCCTTGCCCCCCTCAGAACCAATTGGGCCGGACCTCAACATGCTAACCCGCTTAGCCGAATAAGAGCAATCATCACCCCGTCCATCCCTCAGCCTTCTCCCTCCAATTTGACTTTTTGAAATTCAAAATTCCAGCCACCTAGCACCCACTCCCCGCCTCATACTTACCCCCTCTCCACAAAGGCCCTGCCACGTCAACCCCATCCTTATCCACCGCACCTGCTATTCTGCAACCCAAACCATCTCTCCCCTCCACCTCATCGTCCCTAACCTTCATCACCCCTTTTCCCACCGTCCTTCCCTTATCAACTGAACAAAAAACCTCCTCCCTCCTCCTCATGAGAGAATCCTCCCACCACACCGGACACCGGAAAATGTCAAAGAGACGAATCGCCTCTTAAACCTCATTGGTGGTTTCTTGACAAGCAATCTAACCCATTGAAGGAAGGATCTATTCATAGTGGCATCGTCTGGGCGAATAAAACCTCCACATAGATCGCCTAATGAACGGAAAACGCTATCGGACCACAAATGCGGAGGTACTCCTGCCACCCTCACCCAAATCCGATCCTCCAACGCTTCATCCTCCACACAACCGGAACCCGGATGCCACCAATCCAAGAGTAAAAACTGAGAATCCATACATCTAACGCCCTTCTCTAGAATCAACCCCGCCTCTTCCTTCGAACGGAATGTGACAAGGAACGAGCTGACTGAAAAACTATCAACAGCCACCCCCTCGACCTCAGACCATGCTGCCAAAACCCACTCCCTCACCTTCCAGGTCGGAGGAATATCTCCATCAAAACTACCAACCAGACAATTGTCCAGCAGATCAAGATTGACCGAAAGATCAATACCGTCGCAAACCATTATATCTGGGAAACTGCCGCCCGCGACAGAAGAAGGCGAAAACTCTACTCCAGAGGACACCTCCTTTTCCGCCATGACACCGACAGAGACACCTGCCAACTGGGGAAAGGGGGTATCCATAGCTCCATCCTTGCCAACAACAGGTTTCGGAAAGACCAAACCATTGCCAAAACCCATACCGACACCCACCCTCCGAATGAGGCACTGCTTCAATTCCTTCCAACCAGCACCTCTAACCCCTTCTGGGAAGCAAATACAGTAAGATCTCCCCTTACTGGTGATGTCCGTCAGCTTGATAAATCTACCCTTACCATTACTACGAACTTCCATCACCAGAAGCGACAGCGAGGTTCTCCTGGAACCTAAAACCAACTGGTTCTTCTCAATCTCTAACGCCTTCTCAACTCCACGAACTACCCATTCACAATCGGACCAAGGCACGCGGACCTCCCAAATCTCTCCTTGAAGTTCTCGACGATCTTCAGAACCTCACTCCCATTCAAAATCCTCTTATCAAACTTGAACCACTTCGATTCCACCTTCAGAACATCCATCATTCAATTCATATTCTTCCAAGATCTTATGTCACTTTCTCCTCACTCACAAGTTTAGTGATCGTATTTTTAGAATTTGGTCCTTGGAACCTAATGGAATTTTTTCTACCAAATCTTTCTTTCATTTTCTTGGTAGAGAGACCAATAATGTTCCACCTTCATTTTCTCCTTCGAGACTGTGGAAACCCAAGGTTCCTCCCAGAATTAGGAGTTTTGTGGACAGCTATCCTCTATAGGATTAACACGAGCGATTTACTGCAAAAAAGGAGGGGAAATCTGGCCTTATCACCTAACATTTGCTTCATGTGTAGGAATCATGGGGAATCTGTTGATCACTTGTTCTTACACTGTATCTTTGCCAAGCAGATTTGGTTGTATTTTCTTCTGATTATGGATATGGATTGGGTGCTACCAGAATCCATTGTTGATCTTTTGTCTCAATGGAGATTTCGTTTGAGTCAGCGAGGAAAGATTTTATTGGACTCCATATTCTTTGCAATTTTATGGGCTATTTGGGGGGAGAGGAATAGGCGTATCTTTGAGGACATATAGCAATCTTTGTCTCAGATAATTGATGGTATTTTTCGGATGGTGGCCTCGTGAGTGATGATTCGATCGGAGTTTCGGGATTTTCTTATGGATTCAATTATTAAGGACTGGCACACTATTCTATTTACTTCGGTGGGCCGTGTTCAGCATAATGTGGTTTGGCAAGCTCCGGATAATGGTTCCATTAAACTTAATTTTGATGGGTCTTCTATGGGTAATCCAGGTCCCTCTAGTATCGGAGGAGTTTTTATAAGATTCGATGGGGTGATTTTTCATGCTTATTCAGGACCGATTGGAACTACGGACTCGATGACAGCTGAGATTAGTGCTTTAATTGTAGGCTTGAGTGAGGTGAGGAAATTGAATTTGGAGGATATTCAAATAAAAGGAGATTCATATTCGGTTATTTCCTGGATGTCTCCTAATTCTATTTATCCTTGGCGATATACGTATCCTGTGAGGTTTGTGAGATTTTTGACCCATGGTTTGCGGATATCTTTTTCTCATGTGATCAGATCTACTAATACTGAGGCAGATGGGCGGGTCAGAAGTGGGGTTACCAGAGTTACTTTTGTATCAGGATCTCCTAGTGAGGATTTGAGATGTTAAGTTAGAAAATGTTACAGGTTTATTTTTGGTTTCGGTCTCTCTAGATCACAGTTCGTGATTTTCTTTTGTATAGCTCTCGTATATATTTCCACTTTAATGATTAATGAAATGTTTGTTAATCATCCAAAAAAAAACAATGAACAAAACCAAAAATCGAATCAAACCGAATTAGAAACTAAAAATTTCGGTTTTTCGATTCAGTTTGATAAAATTAATGCTATTTTCTATACCACACACACACACACATACAAATATATATATATGCACACACACACACACATATAATCTGCTTCGGTTTTTTTAGTTCAGTTCGGTTTAGTCAAAAGCCTTAACCGTAAATCAAACAAAATTAATTCGGTTTTTTGTTTTCTAAACCATAACAAAACAAAATTGAAAGAAAAATAAAATAAAATAAAAAACTTTTTTCGGTTTGGTTTGTTCGGTTTTCGGTTTAGACCTACCAATTGACAAACCTACATTTAAGTATATACACATGCATGCAGTTTACCTCCTTTGTTGCATGGAAAACTCTAACCTAACCTACCAACCCAACCCAACTCACTTAGGATTTGAGTGGAGGTAGTTCATATCTTTTTCCGTTGGATGGGTTTCAAGTTGGAGGTATACAATGCAATCTTGATTTACCTAATAATACACATGTTTTATTATTATTTACCAAATTAATAAATATTTAGTAAAAATAAATATCATTTAATACATTTGATAGTTATTATTTAATACTTTTTATAATTTTATTATATATTTGATATCTTTTATTTTTGAAAATTTTAAAAAGAACAACCCAATCCCTGAATTTAGAAAGTAATTCAAACTTTCATGCCCATGCATCGTGCGGGGCTTCCACTAGTACTGGATCTAATAAAGAACATGCAACATGACCTACCTGTATTGAATGATTAAAAAGCGCTGCCATTAGCTTCTGGTGGCGCTTCGACAAACAAGGGT
>JAUPMG010116239.1:0-11879 GCA_031762675.1 Pachysandra terminalis | reverse complement strand
ATCTTCTGTAGCAATTCTGGCTAAAACCCCTTTAGATTTGCTAGGTTCTCTCCTTCCCTTTCTCTTCTTCTCCTTCTTTTCCTCTTCTTCCCAAAATTCAGGTCTGTGAGAATGAAGAACAAATATCATTAGATATTTGTTTCCTTTGCGCCATAGCGAAAAACACGGAGGACTTAAGTCTAGGACTCCCGTTTTCATATAAACACCTTTTTAACAATATAATCTCAAATCTATGTCCAAATTAGGATCTTAGACACAGAAATTAATAATTATTTTATTTATTTAATTAATTAATTAATTTCAAATAAATCAGGGTTATTACACTATTTGGATCAAGTTTTTCGATATCCCTCCTGACATCTGGACCTTGGAGGGGATTAGCTACGTGGCTAGTGCTGTGGGGTATCCACTCAATGTGGACACAGCTGCAAAGAACAGGTCAATGATGAACTTTGCCAAGGTGTGTGTGGAAATCAACATTTAGTCTGACCTCCCCAGTAGTATTTCCCTCAACATATCAGGTGATCCCCAGGTTGAAGACCTTGTTGATGTTGATGTGGAATACCTTTGGAAGCCTCAGAAATGCACCAATCGTAGATGTTTTGGTCATAGTTCCAAGACATGTTCCCTATGGGCTAAAACCCCCAAGCAGTTGGTTCCTACTGGCAGAAAGGTGTCCCTTGACAGCACACAGGTGGATGAGAACCCATCTAATGCCGCTGTAGATGCAAATGATGTGCACATCCCTAGTGAGGAACTTAGTGTTGAACCAATTCTCCCTAAATACCATAATTCAAGCACTGATTGTGAAGGAACTAGCTTGGATAACCTCAGGAGTTTAGGGGAGGGTCCTGATGTTGCTACTGAAAAGCCAATCCCCATTGACTCTCATAAATCCTCTCGAGGATGAAACTGTTGTGGGTAATTTCAGGAGTATGGTGGAGGGCTCTACTGTGGCTACTGAAAACCAGTGTTCTGTTATTGAGACCAGTATAGCACCTGACAGCATTGCTAAAGAGATTGTGTCACAATGCATTCCTCCACCCCAGCCCATCATATCTTCACCTAATCATTTCAACATCCTTATGTTGGAAGGAGAAGGTACTATGTATACCTTAGAGGAGCATGATGGTCTCAGTTCAGCACAGATGATTTCCTCTTGTGGAAGGGGTTCCCCATCCAACTCCCCTTCTCAATGTTAAGTTTGTTTTGTTGGAATATTAGGGGGCTCAATGACCCTATCAAACAAAGAGAAGTTAGAAGTTTACTATCCAAATTCTCCCCTGGTTACTTTGCATTAGTTGAAACTAAGGTGAGAGCAAGCAATGCAGCAAACATCATCAACTGTATAGCACCTGGATGGGAGTCATATCTAAATTATCCTAATTCTGACAGGGGCAGAATCTGGGTGTGCGGGAATAGTAGTGAAGTGGATTTCTATTGATCATCTTGAACTTAATGACTTAAGATACAAGGGCTGCCAATTCTCCTGGAATGACAAAAGTCAGCAAACTGAGAGGTTATTATGTAAGCTGGATAGGGTGTTGGTGAACCAGGCCTGGTTACATCAATTTATGGAATCTGAAGCTGAGTTTATTCCCCCAGGGGTGTCTGATCATTCCCCTATGGTGGTTAGGGTGTTTGCTGATAGCCCTAAGGGTAACTATCCATTCAAAGTTTTCAATAACTGGACTACCCACCCTGATTTTATCAAGCTGGTTAAAGATACTTGGGAGGAGCAATTCAGGGCACCCCAATGTGTATCCTTGTGTCTAAGCTTAAACTTCTTAAAAGCTAGCTTAAAAGGTGGACTAAGGCTGAGTTCTCTGATTTGCAGAATAGAATTCAGTCTACAAGGGAAGATCTTATCAAACTCCAAGGTGACATCATGAGTGGGAATGCAAGTCATCTCCACAAGGAGGAAGCTAACAAGTTCTCATTGTATTGTGCCCTTCTCAGGGAAAATGAATCCCATTTGAGACAAAAGTATAGGGAGATTTGGCTCAAAGAGGGTGACAGCAACTCTATGTACTTCTACAAATCACTACTTCTCCACAGATCCCACAACAAAATCCTCTCTTTAAGTAAGTCAAATGGAGATTATGTATTGGAACATGGCAAAATTGCTGAGATATTTATTGCATATCATCAAGAGATACTGGGAGAGACTCACCCCCCTTGGAACCATCAAACTGATCAACCCCCCTTAAGTAAAAGGATTTTTGAGGAACGAACAGCTGAATTGGTGAGAGATATTTCTAATGAGAATATCAAAAAGTGCATGTTCAGTATGAATGAAGACAAAGCTCCTGGGCCAGATGGTTACACTCCAATGTTTTTTCAAGCTTCTTGGGACATTACTGGAACTTAATTCTGCCAAGCCATTAAGGAGTTCTTCAGATATGGTAAGTTGCTTAAACAGGTTATTCACACTTCTGTGACCCTTGTTCCCAAGGGTCCTAATCCTACATTCGTAGGATTACATGCCTATTTCTTGTGTAAACACAATCTATAAATGCATTGCTAAGTTGATGGATAACAAATTAAAACCCTTACTGTGTGATCTCATTGGTGAGGACCCGATGGGAGGAAAATCTCAGACAATATTCAGCTTATCCATGAATTGGTGAATGATTATCACCTTAACAAGGGCAAGCCTAAGGTGGCTTGTAAGCTTGACTTGAGAAAAGCCTATGACAATGTCAGATGAGAAGCTATTGATAGGTTGTTTGAAGCTTGGGAGTTTCCCCCCATATTTAGGAAGTGGATCATGGAGCTTATTAGTACAGTGACTTACTCTCTTTCTATCAATGGCTCCTTGAATGGAATCTTCCAAGGTAGAAGAGGACTGAGACAAGGGGATCCTTTATCCCCCTATCGATTTGGTGTGCTTGTGGAGTACCTTGACTATAGCATACTAAAAAGAGTTGGGAGCCAACTTTTCTCCTACCACCCAAAATTCACCAACCCAAATATCACACATATCACTTTTGCTAATGATCTATTTGTTTTTACTGGAGGAGACCTTGGTTCTGTCAAAGAAGCTATGCAAGAATTCCATTCTTTCACTGGGCTAACCATCAATCACTCTAAGTCTATGATGTTTGCTTCTGCTATCACCCAAGCTAATCTAGAACAGATTAAAGATATATGGGGTATTATTGAATGGATGCTCTCCATCAAATACTTAGGGGTCCCTTTGATCTCATCTATACTTAAGGTGAAGGATTGTAAGGAGCTTATTGAGAAGACTGCAAAAAAAGCCCAGAGTTGGAAATTCAAGAATCTCAATTATGGTGGAAGACTAGAGCTAATTAAATCTGTCATATTCTCTATCCAAATCCATTGGAGCACTAACTTCATCCTTCCAAAGAAAATTCCCAAAACCCTGAATCAGATCTGTTACAGATTTTTTGGGATGGTAATGATCATAAAAAGAAAATCTGCAATGTGGTTGGAAGGATGTGTGCCTACCTAGAGTTGAAGGGGGTCTTGGAGTCTCCAATGCTGTGCAATGGAATCAAGTTGCAATTTATAAGCTTATATGGCAGATTATTAGTAGAAAACACTCCTTATGGGTGAAATGGGTATATGCTAACCTCATCAAACAGAAGTGCTTTTGGGCTATTAAGGTCCCCAACAGCTATTCCTGATCTTGAAGGAAAATATTGCAGGCTAGAGAGAAAGTAAAACAATTATACAAGTTCAAAGTGGTGAATGGCCATGACATCTGGTTGGGGTGGGACATGTGGCATCCTAACAGTCCTCTTATTTCTCAGATCTATCCATGGGGCTGGGTTCAACATTCATGAAAAAGTTGACATTCTAATAGCTGATTGCCATTGGATTTCCAGAACTGAACCTAATCTGCCTGAACTTTGGGATCAGCTCTAGTCTATTCCCTTGTACAACCTACAAAAGGATCATTTGGTCTGGATCCCCTCTAAGTCTGGAGAGTTCACTATTAAAGATACTTGGGAGTACTGTAGAAGTCACAGTCAGGCTATAAACTAGGCTGCCCTGATCTAGTATAAAGGGGTTGTGCCCAAGTTTAGGTTCATTGCTTGGCTGGCATTGAGGGGAAGGTTACTGACTCAAGACAAACTGATGAGACTGGGCATCATCAACCAGTCTTCTTGCACTCTTTGTAACTCTTCAACTGAAATTTATGACCACTTATTCTTTGATTGTCCATTCTCTTACTGGGTATGGAAAATCTGTTGAGTATGTGTGGTCTGTCAAGAAGTATTCTGACTTGGCAAGAGGAGGTCAATTGGTGTGCCCAACATTTTGGGAGAGGTGATCTCAAAGCAAGAATCCTTTGATTTTGTTTCAATGCAGTAATATACTACTTATGGCAAGAAAGGAATGCCAGAATATTCAAAAGCCAGTTTAGAGATAAAGAAACCATCTTGAATGAGCTCAAGGATAATATCAGATGTATACTTGCTGCCAAGGTGAGTTCAGTACCGGACAACAGTACAAATAGAATGATATGCTCTACTTGAAGAATTGATCTTAGTTTTCGTTCACTGTTCTAGACCTCTACTTGTATTGTCTTTGCTTATGACTATCCTAGTTTTTGTATTCCATTTGATTTTTTTCTAGTCTTCCCATTACATCCTTGGATACTAGTTTGGGTGGAGTCCAGCCTGTTTTTTTTTTTTTTTTTTTAATCTTACCCCTCCCCTCTTCTTAATCAATAAAACTTACCTTCCAAAAAGAAAAAAAAAAAAAACACATGGACGTCTACAGGAGAAGGGGAAAATTCTCCCAAAGTGGCTATGAAAGTGTGAGTGTGTAGATATGAAAAATGGCAAAGGCAGATAGCCCAATAACAGACCGCCACCTATCAGGACTATGACCGACACGTAGCAAGATCCTCACTGATACCCATGGGTATAACCCTTAGGACCTTTCTAAGGAAGAATCCTGGTCGGTTCGAGGAACCGGTTCAACGAATATATGACCAAGACATAGATATGGGGAGAAGATAGTGCGCTACCGTGATGATCATTATTATTACATAAATCACAGGATGATCAACACTTACATTGAATATGCAATGAAGCTAATATCAACAGGTACTCTAAAGCGGGATGTCAGACCCCTTTACCGTAGGATACCAATACACAAATATCTCTCAAGTCATACTCGAGGGCGCCCACCTGCGATGGGACAACCCCTTGGGCTCTTGAAAGCTTTAGAGATGCACCTCACGTTCACCAAACTAATGCGTCTCGGTGAACATGTCGATATGAATTTACACCTAAAGGGAGAGATAGCCCTAGACGATGTAAGACGTGGACACGTCGATATGAACTTACACCTAAGGGGAGAGACAGCCCTACCACTTGTGATGGGACATCCTCTCAAGTCATACTCGAGAGCGCCCACCTACGATGGGACAACCCCTCGGGTTCTTCAGAGCTTTAGAGGTGCGCCTCAAGTTCACCAAAGAGATGCGTCTCGATGAACACATCGATATGAATTCACACCTAAAGGGAGAGACAACCCTGGACGGTGTAAGACGTGGACACGTCGATATGAATTTGCACCTAAGGGGAGAGACAGCCCTACCACTTGTGATGGGACATCTTTTCAAATCATACTCGAGGGTGCCCGCCTGCGATGGGATAACCCCTCGGGTTCTAGAGAGCTTTAGAGGTGCGGCTCATGTTCACTAAAGAGATGCATCTCGGTCAACACGTCGTTATGAATTTAGATCTAAAGGGAGAGACAGCCCTAGCCGATGTAAAACTTGGACACGTCGATATGAATATACACCTAAGGGGAGAGACACCTCTGGATGATGTAAGACGTTGACACATCGATATGAATTTACACCTAAAGGGAGAGACTACCCTACAAGATGTAAGACGTCGATACTTCCTCCGTCTAGTACGATGCTCAATGACTTCGTAGGAGATAATCCTCTGTCTAGAGTGATGCTCAAAGATGTCGTAGGTGATACATAATCCTTCTAGAGCGATGCTTAATGACGTCGTAAGCGATACATCCTCCATCTAAAGCGATGCTTGATGACGTCGTAGGAGATACTACCTCCGTCTAGAGAAATCCTTAACGACGCACAAAGTCGTATGTAATAACCCAAACCAAATTAGAACTTAAGTGTAATTACTATAGAATTAGGGGTTAATTTGAAATTTTAGTATGTAACCTTTTTTTGACTTTTGACTGATTGTGATTGGTGGGTTGTACAATTAGGAAACTAAGTGCAGCACACACAATCATAACTTTTTAAGTTAGAATGAATGGCTTAGATCTTGCAGTACATAAGACATCCCAATCAATGGTTAAGATTTAAAACATTAATAAAAGTTTCCATAGGAGTTAGAAACTTGCTAGGATTTAAAATTTAAATAATAGAAACATAGTTGAATTAGGAGAGCTGGGAATTCATCTAATGGTTTAGAATCTAAGACATCCAAATGAAGGGACAAGATTAATACTACTAGGACTAGGAAGTTGTTGAACTAGTATAAATAAGAGGCCAAGCTTGGAGCTTACAAGGAGAAGAAAAAGAAGAACATAACTGAATTATCCGCTCTAACTCAGCAAAAGCATTGTAAGTTTTCGAATTGAATTAATTTTAATGTTTAAGTACAGTTTAAAGATTATTTTTCAAGAATAGGAACTAAGTTTTCAAATTTAGATTAGTTTTCAAAACTTTTCAAATAATTTATCAACTAATTATTTACTTATGTTTTCTTAAATATTTTAATTGTGTTTTGTTTGGAATTTAATATCAAGAAAGGTTACTTAAAAAATAAAATCAATTAGAAGTATAACAGAATCAAAATTCTGGAAAACTGCCCAGAATTGGCTGTTCCGCAGTACCCGGCGACCCGAGTATGTACCGAACCATCCCAGAAGAGCACTCGGCAAGTACTCAATGAGCCGAGCCTCCTCTGCTAAGTTTTCAGTCCTTGGTTTTGACACCGACACCCTGCTCGATGAGCCGAGCATGCGCCAAACCTCACAGAGTGAATTTTAAGCCCCTGGTTTTGGCGCTGACCGAATTCTCAATGAGCCGACGACGCACCGAGCCAAACCCTGAGACCAAAACCCAGAAAATCAGAAAATTATAAGATTGCTCTAAGGGACACTTGGCGCACCGACCAACCTGCAGAGTACCCGCCAAAACACACACCAGCGACCTCTAGGCGCACTGAAACTTGCAAAGTTGTTCAAAATTGATTATATTTTTGTGAGCATGTGTAATTTGATCTTACTAGACTATGTCTGATGTTATTTAAGTATGAATATGCTTGATTTGAGTACATATACCCTGTTTGGACTAGTATTCCCGTGAGTTAAAATATGATATTTTGATAAGCTTGATTTTATATGATTTTAAATTTTCAAGCATGCAAGGTAGACTTATTATACCCTGTACACAACTATTATATGATTAGTTAATGTAATGACCTGAAAATTTAGTAAATGAGTTTTGGGCCAAAAATGTGATTTTCAAAATTTTTTAGCCGAGTTTAAATGATTTTGGGATTTTGAAGAAAATTAAGAAAAATTGATTTTATTGGCTAACATGCATGAGCACTCATACATGAGCACACACATTACCACCCTCACTTAAAAATCAATCCAAGTGTGGGGATTTATCACTTAAAGAGAAACCTAAATCTAAGGGCTAGGATTTAATGGGTTGGGTTTATAGGGTTTAAGCTAACCCTAGAGCCTTTCAATTGTTTTGTTTGATGTGTTGAGGGCAGGAGAGGGGAAGAAAACCTAGAGGATCAAGAAGGAGAGCTAGAGGAGGAAGAAGAAGAGATTTAGCCTGAAGATTTGAAGCCACGAGCTAGGGTTTCGATTTTGGCTTCAGGTAAGTACATTGTGTACTTCTAAGGTTCCAGGTTTGAATGCTTTCCATGAAGAAAAAATGAAATTTGTTGATGATTCATGATCTTTGAGTTCTTTGATTCATGCATCACATGATTTGGTGTTTATATTTGTGAATTGATGTCTTGGAATATAGATTTATTTTATTTGATGTTCTTACTTCTTTTCTTTGATTTATGTGATTCAAATGTTTGATAACTGATTTTAATTGTTAATGGGATTGATTGTTATGTTTAAATTGTGCATTTCGGACCTAAATTGCCTTTGGAAAGGAGACCAGTAGGATGGAAATGGGAAGACCAGATAGATGTACGAAAACGGGGCGAAAAAATAAGAAATCACGGTTGTCGGCGAGTCCATCGATCCGTCGACAGACTCGCCGACAGCTGTCGGTTGGTGACACTTACCTACCAAGGACACCAACTGACGAGACTTGCCTTTGGTAACTCGTCAGTGGCTCGTCGGTGGAACCGAGAGACTCACCGACGATGAGAGGTGCAGAGAGGCCCTGTCGGTGGGTGTGTCGGCTCACCGATGGAATCGCTGATAGGGGGCATGAGATTTTGTTACTTGCGGACGGTCAGTGGTCGGTGGCACTAACGACACTCGCCGACAGGAGTCGGTGGATTCTTCGGTGACACCGAGGGGCATATGGACTTTAGGACCTTGGTCGGGGAATCCATCGATGGCATCAATGGAACTTGCCGACGCTCATCGGTGGATCTATCGATCCACTGACAGGACCCGCTGAGGAGCATTTTACTTAGAATTTGAAACTTGGTCGGTGGACCCGCTGGTCCACCAATGACACCCGCTGACAGGAGTGTTTGAGACAGAATGAGAGGGACTTAAGGGGAGGATTTGGCATCCAAACTTTTGATGATATTACCCACGAATTATGCGATGATTGTTTATCATTAAAACATGATTGAAGCATGAATATTTAATATTGATTATCTTTACTCTGGTACCTTGACTGATACTTGCATGCATCTTGAGGACCTAGATAGTGAAATAATGTAAAAATTGGATAGATTGAAATGTGAACATTTCTCCTATACATGACCCGTAGTAGATGTGAATAGTAACTTGTACCATGAGTTGGAGTATGATAATTGAATGTGGTGAACTTGTTATGGACTTATGTAGGTGCATTAACTGTTTATTTATTTACCTAGTTCATGCTTACGTATAGATGTGAATGATTCTATATGGTTTAATTGGATTATGTTATGCAACCATGATAATACTTTTGCAAATCATGTAGTTGAATGTTATATTCAATGCATTAAAAGGACATGCATGCATTGTGGGTCCTGTGTGAGACCCAGGTTCCCGAAGATGTGTTTCCCTCCAAGAGTTTCGACTCCCTGTGACTGTGTTGTACACACAGGATCTACTGATGGCCTTAAACCAGTGTGGTTCATGTACTTCACGATAGCAATGCATGTTGGCGTAGTGGGATCATTTGGACATCCAACACCACAATACTCATTCTCAATCATTGCATTCACGTGTTTGTAAATGACCATCTTGATTTGTTATTAGTTTATATGCTCTTGTCATTGCATATAATGAACAAACCATTGCATTATTCATGGCATGGCATGCATTTATGGATATGTTTTTCAGTATGTGACTCTTAGATAGTACATTGTACTTGCTGAGCGCGTATCTCAGGCCTTTCTGACTTCCAACATTTCAGGTGTCATAGTTAGAGATGTTATGGCGGATACCTGGATGATGTGGAGGCGGTGACGAGAAGACTAGACTTCTTTTACATATTTGCCGACTGGATTTTGTGCATTTTGTGTAGAGTTAATGTAATCGTTTGGTTATGCTATGTTTGTAGCCTCTTCTTGTACTTATGGATTATTTTGATGTATTTAAACCTTGTTTTGTTTAAAAAAAACATTATACTGTCACGACCCGAACCCGATAGACCATTGGGCCCAGAGGGATCCAGATAAAGACCTTCACTTCCTCGGAAGGAGAGTGAATAACGGTTGACAAAACATAAACGGAAGTAATTACAATTCTAGTAAGATATAATTAACTAATATTACAAAGTCTAGATCTGATAAATTCTAAGAAAAATAAAGATTATCACTAGACTAAAACAATAATCTATTCGAGTGTTGTACCCAACCAGGTTATCTCTCGTCGACCAACTCAATGAACCAAGAGGTTCTCTAAGACCCTGATCTCCACGACTACCCATCAAGGCTAACGAACCTGAAAAATGGTTGCACAAAGGCATGAGCTCACTAGCCAATAAGATTTGGATTCGAGAATATATAAGTTTGTCTTAGCATTCCAAACAAACAACATCACAATAGTTATGTGCAATGCATGAAGTTCAACCTTTTATTACATCATATAATGCAAAGAATGAAAATTAAACTACTACATCACTACGGTGAATTTTCATAAAACAACCTATATGGGTGCCTAATGTGTACTCTGTAGAATGTCAGTGAATCTGTTCCCACCTGGTTTAGCCTCACATCAGGGTGCTCCAGCATCCTGAAGTCATCCCCTTCTCATAATCTCTTTTCATGGCCCCGACGAGCTCCAGCAACCTGAAGTCATCCCCCCCCTATTGGTCCAACCAAGAGCTCCAGCAACCTGAAGTCATCCCGTAGGGAAGCACAATCACCTGACCAAACTAAAGAGGCTCTCATTTTTGATTTCCTGGGGCCACTGCCCCTTAGCAAGGATTGAGTATGTTGGGGTACCTACTCCCTCAACTCTACCCGCCGGTCATCTCACTAGATGTGATGTCACATCACACTCTGTTCAGTCCCTGAGACACAACCATATAGTCTCGGCCTTCTGGGTTATACTCTTAAACCACTGGGGTCTTGAGCCTATGCGTGTAGTGTCAGTGCACGTTAGCTAAACATACAAACGGAATGTGTGTGGAGTGTACAAATCATGATTCATACAATTATCAAGTTTATCTACGTTCACGTGTTCACCTGGCATCTCAAGCATTATCATTCACCACACATTTGTTCTCATTCATTATCATTCACAAAGAGTTCATACTCATCCACGTCATTCAACATAATGTGTACATAAATTGATACCACGTGCATACATTTCCACACTCAAGCAATTTATAGAATTAAAGAGTAAATTTCATTAGGATGCTTCGGCAGAGTCTTCGGCTGGCTTAAACCCCACTTCGGCAACCTTGTTCGGCGGACCATTCGGCAAACCCACCTGTGATTCGGTGAACAATCCAAGGATGGGTGTTTTTGGAAAAATCCTTTGGCGGGGTCTTCGGTGCACCGAAGAGTGCGCCAAAGAGGTTTCGGCGGCCTTTCGGCGTATCCGCCTGTGATTCGGCGGCCTTTCGGCGTATCTGCCTGTGATTCGGCGGACTTTCTAGGGACTTACCTTTTCTGGGTAAACCTTCGGCGACCGTTTCGGCTCGCCGAAGTGGTTTCGGTGAGCCTTCAACATGTTCATACTCGGCGGCCGTTTAGGCGCGCCGAGGGGTCGCCTAGCGCCCAAAATTTGGTTCGGTGATGTGTTCGGCGCGCCGACGGGTGCACCGAATGGTCTGAATGGGTCAAAACTTAGGGATTTTGAAGATTTTTCTACATGTAAGAGTCTCACATGCATTCTCATCCAACATAATTCAGTTTTCAATCAAACCATACACACAACATCATATTAGCGTATTCAAAACAAAATCAAATATATCAACTACTTCTTCTTAGTATGAAATAAAACATTTAAATGATTAGATTCTAAGAGTTTACTAAATATATTCTAAAATCCATACTTACCTTATTGGAGATCCAAGCCACGCACAAGCAACCATTGTAACAACTCGAAAAGTTTTAGCAGTCCGAACCGCTCAAAAGTGCAGCTGGGATTCACTTTTAATTATTTTAATTATTTTCCAGGATTATTATTTAAATATTACAACATGATGTTTATGTTAATCATGAGTCAAGTCGATCAGCCAGTCTGATCGTCAGTCC
>JAUPMG010116218.1:0-11879 GCA_031762675.1 Pachysandra terminalis | reverse complement strand
GCGGGGGGTGTGCCTTCCCATGAAGTTGTCATTGAGTATTTGTCGCAACGAATCCAGACTATCCAAGTAGATCTCGCATCTCTGTCCATTCTGCTGTGCCAGGGTAGCCAAGTGGTCCGCCGCAAAATTTTCTTATCTCCAGTGATGTTTTACTTTCACTCTACCTTGGCGATCATCAATAAGGCGTCTGATCTGGTGCACAATCTGCCCTGTGCCATCTAGGCTAGTCGAGGTGTTCAAAGTGGCTTCAATGACAGTTTTGGAGTCACCTTCAAGAATCACATTTGCGTATGGAAATTCCTTAGCAAGAAGAAAGCTTTGCCACTACTCTCTAGAATAAATGTATACAAATTATGGATTACTAACAAGGTTTTAAGGATCGGACCGATCTGATCCGTACTGGGATCGGACAGGACCGGTCTGGTCCTAAGCCACGATACAACTATTGTATCAAGTGGCTTTGGATCGAGTTGATCGAACCGATACAGACCCGAAAAAAAACACACAGAGAGCTATAGACTGGCAAAAAATCAGAAACTTGGAAGATAAAGACTTCTTTAGGATGATCCACGACCACACACATCTTACTATGCTACTCTATTTTAATGGGTTTAACTTCAATTCATGTATCAATTATTCTTAACTACATCTGATTTCATCCTTATTTTTTTTCCCTGGCTCTGTGTTATATAATTTAATATGATTTTCAAGAGATACTTAGCTTTGCTAATCATTCAAGGTTCTTGAAGAAGTATTCCACTGGCTGAAAAGTATAAATACTATAGCGAAGACTATTAACCTGAATCAACTTGACAATTGATGGTTATGGTACAAAATCTCCTGCATCCTTTCATGTTTATGAACATGCACGTGCCCAATGCCTAGTATGAAGAAATATGTGAAAATTGATTTGATAAGAGCGTTTAACAGTTGATCTGCAAATATCTCTCTCTCTTTTCAATTCGTGCATTGGTCATCGACTTTGTATAATCGGAGTGTCAATTGGTCTGGTTTAAACCGAGAATTAATCGAATCAAATAGAAAAAAAAATCAGTTTGGTTTGGGTTTTTCCTATTTCTCAATTTGGTTAGGATTTAAGAATAAAGAACCATCTCATTAGGGTTTAAAAGATCATAAACCAAATTAACTTGGCTTAAGGGCTCATTTGGTACAACTTTTGAAAAATAATTTTTCAAAAGTGAAAAAGTAACTGCTGAGAAGTAGATTTTATTATCTACTATTCTGCTTTTATAATAAAAAGTATGTTTGGTAACACGAAGTTAAAAGCTGCTTATTTTTAAGAAAGTTGAATGTTCTAAAACCTTAGCGTTGAGGACACAATAGTTACTACCTCCATCCACCTATGATCTAATAGGTCTTAATAAATGACCAATTCAAATGCATAATGCAGACACCCTAATTTGCACGAGTGTGACTTTTTCTTGATCTTTGCAGCTCTTGGAGGCTTGAGCTTGGCTTTTCCTATCTCCCAATCACCTCTAAACCATTCCCAATCATATTGCCAATTTTCTCTGAAAATCCCAAAAATCATGTGAAATGACCAAAATACCCCTGGTAGACCCAATCTGATCTATCTCAGCCCTAAAGTCATTTTTAACCTATAATTTGAACTCCTGAGCCAAAATGCTCTACAATGAGTATAATCTTGGGTTAATTCGACGTTTGTCGGGAAAAATGAAGACTTTACCCCTAATCCAGTCATTTGGACCAAACAGTTAAATCCGATGGTCAAAACATTTTTCTAATATTAAATTTGTATTCGACACTGAAATACCTTCAAAACAACTGTGATTTTGTAAAAATCTGAGTTCAGAGGTCGAAGGGACAGAAAAATATAATGGGACAAAAAATAATAAAAAACACGTTAGGGAAGAAATTGAAATAAACTAATTGGGAGAATATTTTAGAAAAATTTGCCATGTGTCAAATTGTAAAAAATAATTTTAGAAGTTGCCATTTAGCAAATCCTCAAAAAGAAAAAAACAAAGCTTTTAATTCAATTTCTCAAAAATGGGAGGTTTCTAAATTCAATTCAAAAAAGGTATTCTAAATTCAAGAGGGTTTCTATTCTTGAAAAAACCATAAAGGGGAGTTTCTAAATTTTAAAATCCAATTCAAACAAAACATAAAAAGAAAAGAAGAGATTCTAAAGCCGAGCACTATTGTAATCATCTCTCAAGCCCAGCTCCTCCAGGAGTTCAAAGCAAAGAGGAAATAAATGAAGGTTGCTACAAGTATTTTTTTAATTTTTATTTACTTTATTTTTTAATGCCTATTGTTATGTCAAGTATTGTTCTATGCATGACCTCTGTATGCTTGGAAAATCATAAATCTCTATTCTGAGATTAATTTTAAATGAGATCAAATCCGTTGGAAAGAGGATTCAATAGATATTACAATAAAAATTATTCCATGCATTTTCCTATTTTTTTTTTAATTTGTAAACTTTTAAAGTCTATTTCTCTGTGCTGTACCAACCCTGTAAAGAAATTTTTTTCTATTTTTCAAAAATACTTATAAAAAGATTATTGAGATACTATTTTTATTGGGGGTAGAATACATTGTGCTTAACAATATAAAATTTTTATTTTGCAAAACAAACCCTTACTAATCGATTCATATTGACTGGCTTTACCAGCACATTTGGGGTTTTACAATAGCTTAACAGTAAGTTTGAAATTAAGAATAAAATAGTTACATATTTTTTTAGCCTAGAAAATTTTATGCGTAGAATGACAGGAGTATAACAGTGTCGGTAAATTTTTCATATTTTTTTTTATTTTTTTAGGTGCTAAATAAATCTCTACAAGAGGATGATCTTAGATTGTATTTTGCAGATTTTTTAGGATATTTTAGGGTTCAAAGTATTTTGGTATTCCTTTATTGATTATTTTATTTTATTTACATATTTTATGTCATGTATATTAGGTGTAAGTAATTTTTGATATTTTATAATTATTTTGATATTTATAAATTATTTTATTTTTATTTTCATTATTTATTATGTGTATATATTTTTAATAGTTTTTCTAAAATTGGCCAAATAATTTTGAACCAGAGGGGTGTGGGTGCCTAACACCTTCCCACTCTCTTAACTAAACCTCCTAACCCAAATCTGGTTAAACCATTGGTCATTAGATTTTTGGTACATTTTTAGATTAATTGATAATTCATGGGTGACAATTAACACCCGAACTCGATGAATGGTGGCGACTCCAAATTAATTAAATGATCGACCTAGGGTCCACCCGACCATGGGGTGATCACACATAGCACCATGAAAATGGTTGGTTTCAAGATTAGCTACTCCATTCTCTTCATCTTAGACATGAACTTGGTTGTGGTCCTCTTGAATTGGTTTAAGCTTAGGACAAGATGAGCAAACTTCTAATATCTGACATTGAATCTGAGATTGTCCCAAATAAATAATTCAAAGCAAACGACTTCAACAGTGATTCTATCGATGTTGTCAGAAGTCTGATGGACCATCCATGGTACTTTCATAGAAGCTCTTCAGTTTTTCGTGCTACAAGAATTGTTTTGACGAAGTCGAAGAGGCTAGAAGTAGAGCTGGCAATGAGTCGAGTTCGTAAGGGTCATAAACGGGTTCAAGCTTAAACGGGTCGGGTTCGCCCCGCTTACTAACAGAGTGGAAAATCATAGACCCGAAGCCAACCCGTCAGTCGCGATCTCATTATAAGCGAGGTGAACTACATGACAGCTTCCATCAAGACTTACATTTCTGACTTGGCTTCCTCATGCAAGAGATGCTTTGTCAAATCTCACATTTGTGGCCATGCTCCATCGTACAGACTGGCTTGGCCCACTCTCATAATCGAGACAAGTTCAATCCTTCTTGGATGTCCATCATCGAATCTCATAATGATTAACATTCATCACCTCGAGGGATGACTCTTTTTTGAATCTCACAATATTGACGCACATCATCACGTCGAAATATCACAATACTCGACGAATTGTTTTCTGTAGCATCGTCAAAATCTTGTCTCTCACATACTGTGTTGTAGAGCTAGGATTTGTCGAGGTTCATCAGACTCATAACGAGGTAACCGAGTGGTATTCTATCAACGAGCGTCTGTTGCAAGAATTGAGCTGGAAACTGAATCATGTAATGATACAACTTGAAAGATGATAAGCGACCAAAACATGCTTGGCAAGTTGGCTAGTGGTGGCTTCAACATCATACTCAACTTATGAAGTGTAGAATTTGCTTGTCGGATTACTCGTTGTGAAAAGAACAGTTTGGTAGATGCAGTTATGATTTCTCTGAATATTTCAAACAACTCCCTAGAATGACGAAAGGTTAGGCCACCAGATCAAAAAGGACTTTGTGCTTTTCTTGCCAAGTCCTGTCATGCTTTCTCTTGTGATGTCGAGTTCTGCCATGCCTTCTTCTGTGATTCCGAGTTATACCATGCAATGCGGTCTATGTCAAATCTCTCTATAAGGATGAATCATAGGATGAACTTCATCGAAATCTCACAGTTATGACAAGCTTCATCATGCAAGACAACCTTCGTCAAATCTCATACTATTGATGAGTTTTGCCATAAAGGGCAAGTTTCACCAAATCTCATACTATTGACAAGCTTCACCATACAAGGCGAGCTTCATCGAATCTCATACTATTGATGAGCTTTGTCATACAAGGTGCGCTTTGTCGAATCTCATCCTGTCGTTTATCCCTCTTTCTTTTTTGTCTTTTTCTTTTGTGCTGCATTTGCAATTTTACAATGATATACTTACCTTTATTTTTCTTTCATTACATTTATAAAAATGAAAATGAAACCTCTCGCTTTACTTTTGTACTGGCGATGGCAAGGTTGCCAAGACCGATAGACCTAGCCCCATGTTTGATGGTTCATGGCTTGTGCAAAGTGCTCACCAAAATGGGTAATCTCTCATCAAGTATGGTATTGCCGAGGAAATCTCGTGAAGGATAATACTTGTCTCATTCAAAACGGTCTCTAACTCATTGAAGCCCCAGGCTTAATATAGAAAATATCCCCAAGGATCTAGATAGTCCTTAGGTCTTATTTACCAATGACCTTTGGGTCTAGATAGTTACAAAGGCCATTCGTAGGATTAATTATACTATATATCTTCTCTCTAAGGGATTAGATAGTGCACTCATCGAGCGCTTCTTTCCAACAGACGAAGCCATCAAGGCCTTGTTCGGCATGCTTTCTCTCTTTTTTCTCGGCTTCTCAACCCCCATCACTAATAGCACCATGTGCCAAACGGCCTCTAGGAGCTTGGTGAAGTTGTGGATATTGATTCTCAATGTAAGCACAATAATCGTGGCTCATGGCACTAATACAAAGCTGTACTATCCAATCTTTACTAATGGATTCATGGCAATCCAATGTTAGTGTATGGAATCGCTTGACTAAGTCGACAAGTACTTCACTAGAGCTCAGGAATTCCTTACTAATATGCACAAGGGTGATTCTTTCCTCGATGAGAAAGAACTCCCGAAAAAAAGGCATGAACCATCCCCTCCCATGAGTGTATAGAATTCGACGGAAGGTTAGAGTACCAAGTCTAGCTTTTTCCAAATGAGGACTTGGAGAATTCTCGAAGTCATAGTTCCTTGTCAGAAGCGAATATGTCGAGGGAATCTATGAAGTGGTTGGCGTGCTCCTTCGCATTCTCCATCTCGCTGTTATATTTGACAAACTTCTTCGACGGAATGTAATTAATCTTTCGGATATAGCTTTTTAAGAATATCTGTCGAGTATGGGGGATGAAAGTTGAAATCTATCTCGTTATCCTCTTGCAATATTTTCTCACGCCTCAACAAAACATTGACGTAGGCAAGAGTAATATACTCGTCGGTCTTAGGTGGTTCTCCATTGATGACAGGATCAACTTCATTGCATGGCTACTCGCTTACGTGCCTAGCAACAAGAGGTGGTGGAGGAGCTTGTCGGGCAGCAGTGATATTCGCCAGAACTTCAGAAATACGGTTGTTCAGCTCGTGAAACGCTGTCATGAGTTGATTCAACTCGACCATCGGATTCTCCTGTCTGTTCGATTGGTGCATGGGATTGTGACTCGGCAATCTCTTATAGTTCGGAAATAGGAATGCTTGGTACTTGCGGCTTGTTATGAGCAATAATGGAGCTGGAACATATTCAGCATTGCCTAAGTTTACCCATCATTTTTGAAGGAAATAAGCTTGATGAGATGAAGAATGAAGTATGCAGTATCGAGTCTCGACAAAATCAGAGATGAAAATGCCAAGTATCAAATCTCATGAAATTCGACAAAAAATGATCTAACTCTCCAGTGGAGTCGCAATTTAATGTAGGTGGGATTTTGGTGAACATTATCCACATATGCTGAAGATGCTCACGTCTCAAGGTCGAGGTAGTTAGATTCGACTCGGGACTAAACCGCTATGATACAGCCGTTCTCGAGACATTTGCTTATGTCGAGAATGGGGGAGCGGGTCGAGAAGGTGTGGAAGGTTGGCCACAGTTACAATCTGACAAAGGGAGATACTCAAGTCTGGACCAATAGTGCCTCAAGAATTGTCTTTTAAGTCCTCTCAACTACTCTCTCTCTTTCTTTCTCTCTCTCTCTACGAAGATCTCCTAAGTTTGGAGCTAAGTCTGGTGTGCCAAAACAAACGACCAAGTCTTCTCCCTCCAACTTCTACCCCCCCCCCCCCCCCAACCTTTTGCCTAAGCCTTATATAGGCAAGAGAATCTCTAAGATGGTGACAAGTGTCATAACCCTTCTCATTTGTAATCACAACTTAATAACTCACCTCATTAACATGGTAACTCTCATATTAATGCATAATGGTTAAGTTACTGAGTGTTATAATGGTCAACTAAATACTCTCATTAATGGTAATTTGTTTATGCTAACTTGAGAGGTTGTATCACGTCATCACTCGACTTCTTCAAACCTTAGGTCAGCATGCTGAGGTTTGGCTCGGCCGTCGTCAATACATGTTCCCGTATCCGCCACACCTTAAGGACGCCGGAAACTCCCTTGACGGGCTCTCACCCATGACGAAGATCTCCTCTCTGAAAAACTCTTGCAAATCACATACATATAATTAGGTAGTTTACTTAACCAATTATTCATAAGTTTGATTGTGCCTCGCTGGGCACAATCCTCAATTTGACCATCGCATTCTATGCCATGGATTCATTCATACAATTATCAAGTATTTTCGAACCTCTTAGATGTCAAAAAGGGGCCCCAACACGGACAAGTTTTAACTTGTCGGGTTATCTTTTATCGAGGTCTGGAAGGCCCTCGTAGGCTCGGGGATGGGGTTGGTTGACACCTTGGCATGGGCGGGCGCCTAGGCTTTTTGGCCTGGGTGCCCCCTTAAGACCTAGGCCTCGGTCCCCCTATGCCGGGGTTGCTAGGGTGGTTGGGGACCTTGGTAATAAAAAGTGTCGAGGTGCCTGCCAATCCCGACTTCGGATTCGGTGATGCATTTTGCCATTTTCTCATTCGTTTACAATTTTACAACATGATAAAGCACATCCTGGCTCTTTTCACAGTATTTACTGATAAGTTCGGGACATCAAAAGAGCTCGGCTAAATCTCAGTTCGTTCAACTGAATGTCTAGCAAACCTGGTTTAGCCAAATTAACAAAAATTATTAATGTCTCAAATTCTGATTTGATGCCAACTTGGTAGTCCAATAAACAATGACTTGACTCAAGACCCGCCGTATCATCTCATTATGCTGACATAATATTCTTGGCAAAAATAATCATCATCACATATAAAGATAAAATCTCTAATTTACAAATAAGTATTTAGCTTCCAAATCCAGAGCCAAGTATCATTTTCATAGTTATTAATTTGGTCCCGCCATATCATCTCATTATGCACTTTCCTATTATCTTTTTATTCATTTTTTTTGATGAGTAAAGATAAAAAAAACTACACAAGTCTGGGTGTTGTCCGTCCTTAGAAGTCGTCTTTGATGATGTTCTGAAGACATCTTCATCCTCATAGTTAATACTTTGTGAAGAGGGCACATAAATGTATTACTAGATCTGTAATGGGTCACTTCTTTTGTATACTTTTTTACTTTCACTTAAATACTTTTGTTTTGGTAAGGATATTTTTACTCAATACAAATACATCTTATTTACAGGAAAATATATATATATATATATATATATATAACTGTATCACTCAACACTTATTAATAAGAGTTTACTGTGGACATGACCAGAAGGAAAAGATTCTAATGCATTAAAGAAAGCAGAATACCTGTAAGCTTCAGTTAACTCTACTCTTCTTTGGTAAAAGCCTACAACAAACACTTCAGGAGGACAAACCTTAAATTATTCCAAAGCTGTTGAACCAGAGTGTTTCATACAGCTACAGTATTGTAACTTACTGACAGCTAAAGAGGCAAGTTCCTTCAGTTCCATAGGAAAGAAAGTTCTCAAACTTGCTGAATTCATAGTTAAGTGTTTCAAAAAAGCCTCATTTTCAGTCAGAAAGTTCTCAAACTGTTCCATTCAAAACTAAGAGAAAACGAGACAAACAAAAGTAAGGAGCACTTTACTTTCCATTGTTTTCCGACTAACCAAAAACAAAAAATACATGATGCCTCATCAAATTTGTCAAGGAAATGGGTTAAAGATCCGCCATTATAACTATAAAACTAACTGTGAATTCAGAAATAGCAAGTTATACTTTTGTGCACCTCCCAGACCAATCTATACTACCTACTACTAAAGAAAAGTTAATTAAACCTACCCTAACTCCACCCAGAACCACATTCATGACTGCCTGCAAAACAAAGACAGCAACAGATATCCATTTCAAGGTAAAAACTCATATAATAGAATTAGCATCTTATTCCAAAACATTTCCTTGGAAGGTTAGGCTAGAACAATTATGACTAAGATCTCTTAAATGATTTAACCAACCAACTAGAGATGGCCAAAGATCATCAATCCAAGGTGAAAAGTCATTCAATTGTCTAATTCAGTGAATATCACCAGATTTTTTTTTTTTTTTTCACTTTCATTTCTCCCTTTTTTTTGGGTGTCTATAAAATGCATAAAGCCATTGAAAAAGCAGTCATGAAATGCATTGAAAAGATCTTAATGGCATAATTGAAAAGCTCGTATTTTATTCCTTGATATCAAATCAAGATATAGTTAAATAAAAAAAAAATTAAAAAAAAAAAGGACAAAGACAAGGGTACAGAGACTATATGCTTACACAAATTTGAACAGCAAGGCCACCAGGTCACTGGCACACCTGTTAGTGAAGGCACAAAAATATAGATCATAGCCATAAACAACTTTGAAATTGTATTACTGATGTTGGAAGAACACAAAAGGTTTAACATTTTTGTTCTTTTCAACAAAAAAAAAAAAAGAAAAGAAAAGAACCAATGAAACAAGTATATCGTAGATATGTAGAAACTTCTTACTGCGAAGGTCTGAAAAACTAGTTTTAGCTGAACTTGTCTTCTCATCAACCTGGAGGGTGTACTGTTCAAGAAGCAGGTGACAGGCCGGCTGATTATTCCCCACCGTAGTCGTTCATATCACTTGTAACTGGAGTCCAGACGTCCTGCTTGTTAGGAAATAGGAACCTTGAAAACGTCTGTCGCTTTTGGGTGACTGGATCCACCATGATACAAGGTAGAAAACTGGGTACTTTGGACAGTGTCTCTGCACTAGAGATCAGCCGAGCTGCATCTTTTTTCCTTCAACCTATTTGTATCAAACTCCTACTACGAATTCATCAGAGATTAGTAACTGCTCTCTAAAGGCTAAGGCCATCAGAAGTATTCTTTAAATTTGTCTTTAAGCAGAATTCCTACGATTATTTTCAGATCCAACAACCCTATTCTACATGCTATACTTCTATCCACTATTCAACCATGACCATTTTCCTAAAAGGACTTTATTGTTTTGTCATTTTCCTAAAAATGCCGTATCCCAAGTACTTGGGGTGGGTAATGCAAATCCTGTTCCACCATCCCAATCTATCAAAAATCATATTTCGTTCAGATTATGTGTATTTAATTCCTTTTTGACCGACTCCATCCAAGATCATTTCAGTCTTCCTCTTGATCTATTAGATCCTTCAATGTGAACCGCCTCACACCTCACACGTTACTTGTATTTAAATCATATTTTTACTAAATCCCTCTTAGGCAAAGTGAAGGCGACTAGGCATTTACAATCAAGGTAAGCTTGTCCTTTTCTAGATGTTACAAGAAAGTTTTCACAACTTGTTTTACAGCCAGGTGCCAAATTGCCTTCAGATTAGAAATTCGTTGAGCGAGAGATCAAGCTAAGATGGAAAACCACCACTTTGCACTTAAGAGTTACAACTCCACCAAATTTGTAACCTTGCCAACAGCAAAAACATTATTTTTATTTTAATCAATCCTTACACAAGAAATTGACCATATATAGCAAAAGGCACATTTCATTATTTTTGGTTTTCATGCCATCACAAGTATCTTTAAATGTCATGAGCATTTCAAGTGTTTATGCTGCTCAAGATAAATGTGGATTACTGCTAATATTTTATATTTTCATCCAAGAAACCATCAATGACATCCTCCTCTGCGCTTGTATGATTGACCGTGAGTTATCATTGCTCAGATGACTAATGAAATTAATTGCCAAGAAATCTAATTCAGATCCTCCTAATTTTCTAACTTTCAGGCAGGTTGCAGAAGAGAAAATGCTAAAATTGATCTAAAGCTATTGTCAACCAATGGTCCAATGCAGGCTGTCGTTCATAATGTGAGAATTCAATGATTGGGAAAATGGTTAAGAAGAATAAGCAACCTAATTGTTTAAATGTTCTTGTCACTACTGCTGGGAGATTCTGAATCATGAGTGCAATATTCATTCAATAGAGAGAGATTCCTTATAAAGACTAGTAAGACGGACAGTGACTCGTGAAAAATAGGAAATCACCGTAGCTCTTAGTTTAAACAGTGGTCAATGATCTAATTATACTTTTCCATCCAGGCTATTCTCCAAACATGTCAAAAATCCCGCTATGTTGGATCTAACTCCCAAACTTTGATGGTAATGAAGCCCCCCCTTGAAAAAATAGACTTCATTTTAGGGTCTTTTGGGAAAGGTTTTAAATTTCAAGGGTGTCCGATATGATACTAATTGGTAAAGGTTTCTAGTAGCAGAACCACTAGATAGTTTCAGGAAAGTACTACACGGGTACAGGAAAGACCAACAAAGTGGATTACATTATGCATGCTTTTTGAGAAGGCATGGAAGGTTTAATATCAACTTAACCATCTACTTATGCTCATTTTTACTACAAGTTAATCATTTTTGTATATTATAATATAAAAGAGAAAGGAAATAGCCAGCTTTCTTCGACATTTGAAAATTAAAACAGAATCATGCACTGATCAAATCACAATCTTCCTTTCAGAAGACTTTGGCATACTTTCTTTGCATAAAAGTGTCACTTAGTGCAAGAAACAAAGATTCTCTATTCCTACTAACCCTACTCGAATCATGGTATATTGTGTGAAAAAAATAAAATAGCATGTCCATAGATAATTTGAGATTTCACACATCAGTAAGTACAACAAACAAGCCAGTCTAATGACTAATGCAGCAGAAGCAAAGTGAAACTTCAGCCTTCAAAAATATAATTCACGATAGTTTGACAATAAGGTTTGTACAAAAGGGACTTGATCCTGACTTAATAATATTAATTTTCCATAAACGTTTGGCTTCTTTATATCCAAGATGTGCAAAACCTAACTACAGTACATAAATTACAGAAAGTGTGATACAAAGATATCCAATTATGATGGTCCCACCTAATAAATTAATAGA
>JAUPMG010116208.1:0-11879 GCA_031762675.1 Pachysandra terminalis | reverse complement strand
CTCATTGGAACTTGTGTGAAAGTGACACATGTCTGCAGAAACAGTGTTGCTCAAGTTCCAAAGCAACCTTTTGCAGAACAGTTTTTAAGGTTTGAAGTGATTTGGTCTCTTTCTCTGAATGTGACTTAGACGTGTTGGAGTACACGCATCCCTCAAGATATTTTCCAAAACCACGTGTCACTCATGAGCTGCTTAGCACTCGAGGGTCCCCTCTTAACGCTTAGCCGAGTGACACTTGTCCTACTGAGAGTGAGAAACTCTCTACAAATACTAGTGCCCATCCTCTATTGAAGAGGATCTGAAACCTCTGAATTCAAAAAACCAAATTTCGTAACCCTGAAACTACAGTGAGTAAATACATTGAAAGAGAAAGAGAAAAACCTTCAACCCGTGAGGTTTTATTGCTCTGTGATCGCATTCAATTCCCTTCCTCAGTTATTGCAACCCTTCATTTCTTTCTACCCCTTTCTCTGTCTTCTCCACAGGTCAGAGATTGACAAGGAACGCTCTTGACAGAATGGCTGCTCGACGGTTTAGGCTGTCTTGAGATAGACTTCCTACCTTACTCTCTGGTTGATGATTGTAATTGGTTCCTCCTAATACATTTTATCCTTTTACAAATCCATCACCAACATCTTATAAACATGGGATCAAACCAAATGGACAATCACACCAAAAGGCATGACATAGCAAAGATAAGAAGATGACTAATAGTACTCATCTTGTGTTCGTATTGTCCGCAAGATTTTCTATTGATTTGTATTGGCTTGTTTATTGTAAACCATGGATTTGGATGCAAATATGGCTTCGCGGTGATTTTGGAAGAAGGAAACTAATTGAAGCTAATTTTTTCTGGGGGTAGACTTTCCTTGATCAATTCATGTGTTTAGGATGGGAAATTTCTTTGCATCAACCAATGCGACTCCTACTACCTCTTGAAGCACTCCAACCCAAAATGATATAAAGTTAGGCAACAATTCCACCAATCCAATAGTCTCTCCTCCAAAGAACTTCGTCCTTGAGCTCATTTTCTAGTATTTTCAGGTGCTCACTTGTTTCTCTAGTGCTTTCTCTTGCTCTTTCTCGTCACACGAACAAGCCTTCCACAAGTGTCGGCAAACATTGCGCACAAAAATTAACTTAATTTTGTAAGAAAACCAATATATATTTTAGTTCAACCCTCATTTAAATTAACTTAATTTTGTAAGAAAATCAATATATATTTCGGTTCAATCCTTCTTTTTGAGGTCGAGGGTAAAATAGTAATTTCACTTGTTTTGTTTAGCCCTAACTTCATGTATTTATCATACTTTTCATGGCTCCTCCGGTAACATTTTTTTTTAGTTCGTGAGAATAGTGGAATTGGGTGTGAATCCGTGGATGTAGGCATTATTGCCAAATCACATAAGTCGTCGTGTTTTGTGTGTACTTGATTTGTGTTCTTCATCTCAGTTTATCCTTTTTTCTTTACAATTAGTGTCAGAGCTTTTGGTTGAGTGGGAGCAATGGCGGAAGAAGGAAATGTGAGAATCAAAGAGTTCATTGGTTCGAACTTCGGATTCTAGAAGATGCAAATCGAAGATGTTATGTATCAAAAGGATCTTTTTTCTTCAAGGACTGTCAAAAAAACCTGAGAACATGATAGATGACGACTGGGAGATTCTGGACAGGAAAGTTCGGGGTACGATCGGATTATTCCTTTCGCTATCTGTAGTTTTTAATATCTTTAAGGAGAATATGACAATGAATTTAATGACTACTCTATTTAAGTGTAGATATGAAAAATGGTAAGGGCAGATAGCCTAATAATAAACCGCCACATGTCAGGACTATGACTGACACGTAGCAAGATCCCCACTGATACCTATGGATATAACCCTCGAGAACTTCCTAAGGAAGAACCCCGGTCGGTTCAAGGAATATACGACCAAGACATAGATATAGGGAGAAGGTAGTGCGCTACCGTGATGACCCTTTTTATTACATAAATCACAGGATGATCAACACTACAATGCATATGCAATGAAGATAATAGCAACATGTACTCCATTGCGGGATGCCAGACCCCTTTATAAAAAGATGCCGATGTAGAAATACCTCTCAAGTCATACTCGAGGGCGCCCACCTGCGATGGGATAACCCCTTCAGTTCTTAAGAACCCCACTTGTGATGGGGCATCCTCTCAAGCCATACTCGAGGGCGCCCACATACGATGGGACAACCCCTCCGATTCTTGAGAGCCCCACTTGTGCCGGGACATCCTCTTAAGTCATACTCAAGGGTGCCCACTTGCGATGGGACAACCCCTTCGGTTCTTGAGAGCCCCCCACTTATGATGGGACATGAGGGCGCCCACCTGCGATGAGACAACCCCTTGGGTTCTTGAGAATCTTAGAGGTGCGCCTCACGTTTAACAAAAAGATGCGTCTCGGTGAACACGTCAATATGAATTTACACCCGAAGGGGAATGACAGCCCTGGATGATGTAAGACGTCGACACATCGATATGAATTTACACCCGAAGGGGAATGACAGCCCTGAATGATGTAAGACGTCGACACATCGATATGAATTTACACCCGAAGGGGAGTGATAGCCCTGGATGATGTAAGACGTTGATGATACCTCCGTCTAGAGCAATGCTCGACGACGTTGAAGGCGATGATACCTCCGTCTAGAGCAATGCTCTACCTCCGTCTAGAGCGATGCTCAACGACGTTGAAGGTGATACTACCTTCGTCTAGAGAGAGGCTCGACGATGTTGAAGGCGATACTACCTTCGTCTAGAGCGATGCTCGATGACGTCGTAGGCGATGCATACCTCCGTATAGAGCGATGCTCGATGACGTCGTAGGCGATACTATTCTCCATCTAGAGCGATGCTCGATGACGTCATAGACGATACTATTCTCCATCTAGAGCGATGCTCGATGACGTCGTAGGCCATACTACCTCCGTCTAGAGCGAAGCTTTAAGACGTAGAAGATAATACTACCTTCGTCTAGAGCGAAGCTCTAAGACATAGAAGGAGATATTACCTCTGTCTAGAGCGAAGCTTTAAGACGTAGAAGAAGATATTACCTCTGTCTAGAGCGAAGCTCTAAGATGTAGAAGGTGATACTACCTCTGTCTAGAGCGAAGCTTTAAGACGTAGAAGGTGATACTACTTCTGTTTAGAGCGATGCTCTAAGACGTAGGAGGTGATACTACCTCCGTCTAGAGGGAACCTCGATGATGTAGAAGGTCACACAGTCTCGAAAGTACAAAGGTTCGAGGACCTCGAAAGTACTAAGACTAGTTGCCTCGATGGCGTCTTGACTAGACAGTCTCAACGATGTTAAGGCTAACCAACTTTCATTACCACGGATATCTACTGATCGCCAACACCCATATCAAGGTGTCACGAGGCTCGCCAACACTTGGCCGTATTTGGGGGTTATCGGCCATGTCAGTCTCTCAGTGGCAAACCTGTAATTACTTAAACGACTTGTGATTGGTCCACCTAAGAGACTGGGGTACATGATGTGTATTACCCGAGGTGAACGTTTTAACTACCATCAGAAACTGTGGTTTGAAATTCTAACTACAGTTAACTCTCTTCAAAAAGCTATAAATACTAGCTCACTTTCCTCATTCGTTGATGATGAAAAAAGGGGAGAGACTTCTGCCAAAATTACCAAACCTTGAACTACGTCTGACTTGATCCCTGTTTGGGTACGTATGCAGCCTGCAAAAGGTTCAGTCATAATCTCAATTAGAGTCCTAGGGGTTGGACAAGTTCCAACACTTTGACCCACTAGCTCCCTTAGCCTGGTTCGACCGGTGTTAAACGGTCCACCAGTTTGACTCTTTGGTTCCTCTAGAGATGGGATACGGTCACTCGTTGATTTAGATTCCTGTCAGTCAGTAATTCTACTCTTGGTGACTATTCACAAAAACACCCACTACACTAAGATGTACGAAAAACCATCTGCATCAAACAAAGTTTTTATGATGCAAAGGTTGATATGAAGATATCGAATGGTGGTAGTGTTACTAAGCACATAAATGAGCTCAACACTGTTACTAGTCAGTTGGAATCAATCAGAATAAGCTTTGAGAACGAAATCAATGCTCTATTGATTTTGTCAGGATTACTAGATGGTTGGGACAGTCTGGTAATGGTTGTAAGCAACTCCTCTCGTTCAGGTACATGGAAATACGATGATGTCATCGTGGGTGTTCTTCCAAGTGAAGAAGCTTGTAGAAAAAATTCAGGAACTGTTGAAACATCAAACAATGCATTGAATGTAGAAAAAATGGACAAAACTTCAAAGAAGGGAAGTAGAAATTCTGACCACTCTAAATCAAGGAACAATAGGTCGAGACCTCCACAAGGAAGAGGGGAAGGCTGTTGGAATTGCAGAAAGGAGCATTTCAAGAGAGACTGTAGAGCTCCAAGAAAATCATCTCGCAAAAATCAGGAAGTAACGACTCCATAAACCTATTTGATGATAATAATACTGATTTTGATGTTTTGATTCTACATCTTGCCATACAAATTGATGTATGGATTGTAGATTCTAGTGCATCTTTTTATGCTACTCATCAAATGAAAATTCTGTAGTATTATGTTGGTGATTTCGAAAAAGTCAACCTCAGATATGGAGAACCCTGTTACATTGTTGGAAAATGGTGATGCACAAATAAATTTGTAGAATGAAATTACCCTATATTTGAAGGATGTAAGATATGTGCCTCACTTAAAAAGAAATTTAATCTCTGTTGGGCAGTTGGCTGAAGTGGGAACATCAACCACTTTCTGATTCATAGAAGATGACTAGAGGTGCTAAAGTGATAGCACGAGGTAAGAAATATGACACACTGTATAGTATAATTGGGACTAACGATTCTATTTCAGTTGCATCTATAGATGCGGATGCAAACACATGGCACAACAGGCTTGGGCATATGAGTGAAAAGGGAATGAAGGTAATGCACTCAATGGGCAAGCTAATTGGATTGAAAGAGGTAGATGTGGACTTTTGTGAATACTGCATCTTTGATAAACAGAAAAATGTGAGTTTCTCAACTCATAAGAACTCCAAAACCCAACAAATTGGAGTTGGTGCATACCGATGTGTGGGGACCATTCCAGGTACCTTTTCTTGGAGGTTCTCGTTACTTTGTCACTTTCATTGATGATTACATTAGAAAATTGTGGATTTATTTTCTAAAATAGAAATTAGATGTATTTGATGTGTTTAGAAAATGGAAAACTCTTGTTGAGAATGAAACATGTTTGAAACTAAAATGTCTCAAGTTAGACAACGGTGGAGAGTACTGCAACAGTGAATTTGAGGGCTTGTGTTCTATGAATGGGATCAGAAGACTAAGAACGATTCCTAAGATACCACAATAGAATGGTGTTGCTGAGCGGATGATCAGAACCATCACTGAACGTGCTAGAAGCATGGGGATATATGTTGGGTTGCTTATATCATTTTGGGTAGATGCAGTTAATACCACAACATACCTGATCAACAAAGGACCTTCAATTGCTTGGACTTTGGACTACCAGAAGAAGCTTGGACTGGAAAAGAGATAAACCTAACACACTTGAGAGTATTTGGTTGTACTTTTTTATGTCCATATTAATGCAGATGAAATGAACAAACTAGATCCTAAGTCTAGGAAATGCATTTTCATTTGATATAACATTAATGACTTTGGTTATCTAGTTTGAGACCCAAAAGATCGGATAATCATTAGAAGCAAGGATGTCATATTTAATGAAAACATCATGTATAAGGAAAAGTCAAAAGGATGACATTGTATAAAGTCCAACATATTGATGAAGATACCCCAATGGGTGCATTGAAACCATTGGATTCATGATTCCACCGTTTATCATTATTTTATTAAAGGCCTTAGATGTCTTGTCGCCATCCGTCTTTGACGATGCCCTGTTGATACCGACAATAAAGTCGAATTTTTTTTTTCTTCAAAATTTGAGTATGTCATAACGCCTCGCAAAGGGCACATCGAGACAAATCGATTGCCGTATCTTACGCCTTCAACGGACTTGAACCCAAGTTGTTACAGGCTTTACAAGAAAGTCGAGGTCTAATGGGACCCCAGGGTCCCACCATAAGGTTCATTTGTCAATTGTAAAATGTATCATTTAGTGTCTTAACCATACGATTGGCTTGACCTTACGGTACTCCCCCACGTGCCACAACCACAAGTACCCTCTTTGCTTACAATCTGATGTTGATTGGGTAGATTATCTTTTTTTTTTTTTTTTGGTAACTGCATTGGTGGTCACTCGACTACTCTCCCATAGGGAAGACACGGGAATCGAATCCCAGATCCTCCCCACCCCAGCCCTCATTTGAGGGGATGTCCTACCAACGTCCCAAAGGACTGGAGGACTTGGACAAGTTGTCTATTTGGTGATAAGTCCACCATTGGTTTTTCTATTTATCTAGGTCTAATCTTATGTCCTAGAGTTCTCACAAGCAAAAATCGTGGCTCAATCCTCCACGGAGGTTAAATATTGCGTGGTGCCTTCACTTGTCAATCCAAGCTGAATGTTCATGATGTGCTCATCTTGCCTGGAGTTTTAAGGAGAAAACCCACATCAAAATGAGGATCCATCCTCAAAGATCAATTCAAATCATGCAAGCCAAACCCAATTGTAACAATCAACTATTATGTACAATATATTTTCATAGATGTGTATTAATTACCATAATATTAGCCTTGCATTATATTATAAATACACATCAACCACATCATTAATGTGTGAAAAATTTGTTAAGAAAGAAAGATAAAAGAGATGAAGAAGAAATCAAGCACACATCAAACAGATTTACGTGGTTCGGCAAATAGTGTTTACGTCCACAGATACACATCAGATTCTACTATTCTCTAAAGCTAAGAAAAAGTGTTACAAAGAGCAGCCACGAAAGTATTATAAATACCTTGTAGTTAGGACTAAACATAATAGAAAGTGAAATTACTATTATACCCCTAGACCGGACGGATTTGATGGCTAGATCTTCAGTACTTCTTGAATGCTTCAGTAGTATCAGTCTCCACACAACAACAATCTCTTACTTGGAGACTGAATGCGAATGACTATCCCATCTATAGGCTCAAGAACAACAGTACCGACTCGATGTGTATCATTCTTGTCTTCAAGCTAGAAGATCAATAGAAACTGAACAAGTCTTCATCTTCTCAATTGTGACCACCTTGGTTAACATATCTACAGGATTCACACATGTGTGCATCTTCTCCAAACTGATCATCTTCTCTTCCAGAAGTGAATGTATAAAGTGATACTTGATATCAATGTGCTTTACCATTGCATGAAAGGTTGAATTCTTTGCAAGATGCATTGCACTTTGACTATCAGTAAAGAGCTTACAATCCTCTTGCCCCATTCCCAACTCTTTCAATATGACTATCACTTTATACATTCTCTTCCAGAAGTGAATGTATAAAGTGATACTTGATATCAATGTGCTTCACCATTGCATGAAAGGTTGAATTCTTTGCAAGATGCATTGCACTTTGACTATCAGTAAAGAACTTACAATCCTCTTGCCCCATTCCCAACTCTTTCAATATGACCTATAACCACACATCTTCTTGCAAGCTTCTGTAGTTGCCACATGCTCTACTTCAGTAGTTGAGAGATCAACAAATATTTGCAATCTAGAGACCCAACTGACTGATGCACTCCCTATAGTAAACACATAACGAGTATTTCTCCTTCTGTTATCTAAGTCATGTCATGTCTAAATCAACATATCCTTATATAGTAATTTCAAAACCTCCATAGCATAGTGATGAGTCTATTGTAACTTTCAAGTATCTCATTATCCACTTGACGGTTTTCCAATAATCCTTGCCCAGTTTACTCATGAATCGGCTCACAACAGTAATTGCATGTGCAACGTCTAGTCTCGTATAAACCATGACATACATAAGACACCCTACTGCAGATGCATAGGGAGCCTTCTTCATTTATTCCATCTGGTCAATTGTAGAACCGCACTGCTCTTTGGACTGTTTGAAGTGACCTGCTAGAGGGGTGCTAACAGACTTAGCACCACTCATGTTGAACCTTTCCAGTACTTTCTCAATGTACTATGATTGGTACATCTTCCACTGTCTCTTGGATTCGTTGCTGTTAATCTGCACACCAAGGATTCATTTTGAAGCACCCAAATCCTTCATAGAGAATTCTTTAGAGAGTTGCTTTTTCAGCCTTGTTATTTCAATCATGCTTGAACCTACCACAAGCATATCATCTACATACAAGAGTATAATAATATAAGAATTATAAACCTTCTTGAAATAACATCAATGATCAGCATTACACTTGTTGTACCCATTACTAGACATAAAAGTATCAAACATGATATACCACTATCTAGGAGCCTGTTTTAAACCATACGAACTCTTCTTAAGTTTGCATACCATGTTCTCCTTACCCGGTACCAAGTACCCTTGTAGTTAATTCATGTAAATTTCTCATGTTTTGTTTGATAAGTGGGAGTCATCACCCATTGCAGACTCCCACTTATTCTCTGCATTAATTATCTTGCATAGCTTTCTCAAAACATTCAGGCTCACAATTTTCAATTAGTAACAGATTGTTAAGAGAGGAAAAATACCGAACAAAGGTCTTCCCTTTGGTGAGACTAGTTGACCACCTTGAAGGAGAAGAGGCCTTAGTAGGTGAAACTTGAGTATGAGAGATATGAATTTCTACCTCATTATTTTCATCCAGTGGTTTCAATGCACCTTTTGGTGTATCTTCATCAAGTTCCATGTATTTGTCATCTACTAGACTTTCTATAGAATCATCCTTTGTCTTTTCCATATACATGAGATTTTCATTAAATATGACATCCTTGTTTCTAATGGCTTTTCGATTTCCTCGGCCCAAAATCGATAGCCAAAGTCATTAATGTCATATCCAATAAAAATATATTTTGTAGACTTAGGATGTAGCTTGTTCCTTTCATTTACATTAATAAGAACATAAGAAATACAACCAAATACCTCAAATGTGTTAGGTTTACCTTTGTTCTAGTCCAAACCTTTTTAGGCAGTCCAAAGTCCAAAGCAACTGAAGGTTCTCTATTGATCATGTATGCTGCGGTGTTGACTGTATTTGCCCAAAAAGATTTAGGCAACCCAGCTTCTATCATCATGCTTTCGGCAAGCTCAGTAATGGTTTTGTTCATCCATTCAACAACTCCATTTTGTCGTGATGTCTTAGGAATCATTTTCAATCTTTTGATCCCATTCAAAGTACACTAGTCCTCAAATTCATTGTTGTAGTACTCTCCACTATTGTCTGGCCTGAGACTTTTCAGTTTCAAACTTGTTTCATTCTCAACAAGAGCTTTCCACTTTCTAAACACATCAAATACATCTGATTTCTGTTTCAGAAAATAAACCCACAATTTCCTAGTATTATCATCAATGAAAGTGATAAAGTAATAATCATCGAGAATGGTCCCCACACATCAGTATGCACCAACTCTAATTTGTTGGATTTTGGAGTTCTTCTAACTTTTGAGAAACTCACCTCTTTTTTCTTGTCAAAGATGGAGTCTTCACAAAAGTCCACATCTACCTCTTTCAATTCGGGTAGCTTGCATGCTTTATGCGTTACCTTCATTTCCTTTTCACTCATATGCACAAATCTGCGGTGTGAAGTGTTTGCATCCGCACCTGTAGATGCAACTAAAATTAAATTGTTAGTCCCAAATACAATGTACAATGTGCCATCTTTCTTACCTCGTGTTATCACGATAGTACCCCTAATCATCTTCCATTAATCTTCACAGAAAGTGGTGGTTGTTCCCACTTGAGCCAAATGCCCAACAGAAATTAATTTTTTCTTTAATTGAGGCACATATCTAATGTCCTTTAATTGTAGGGTAGTACCATACTGCAGATTTATTTGTGCTTCCCCCTTTCCAGTGATGTAACAGGGGTCACCATCTCCAAGATAGACTCCCGAATTCATCTTTTACAAAATTTTGCAGAAAATCCTTTTGATGAGTAGCATGGAAAGATGCACCAGAATCTACAATCCATAAATCATTTAGTGTAGCGAGAGAGAGAGAGAGATAGAGAGAATCAAAGCATTAGAATTAATCTTATTTTCACCAGAGAGATTTATGGAATCGTTACTTCCTTGATTTTTATTTTGGGTTGTTTTCCTTGGAGCTCTACAGTCCCTCTTGAAATGCCCATTCTTCCTGCAGTTCCAATAGCCTTGATCACCTCTTCCTTGAGGAGGTCTTGATCTACTTCTTGATTTAGAGCGGTCAAAATTTATGTTCCCCTAATTTGGAGATTTGTTCCTTTCTTCTACGTTTAGTGCATTGCCTGATGTTTCAACAGTTCCAAAATTCTTCCTACAAGATTCTTCACTTAGAAGAACACCCACAAAATCATCATATATACCTTAAAGTACCCAAACCAGAGGAGTTGTTGTAATGACCCTAAACCTGAAATAAGGATCAAATTGTAATCTAATTGTGTAATTGGGGATCAAATTATAAATAATAGAACTTATGGGTATGTGATGATATTTCTTAAAACTAAATTGGGTTGGACTTTGAGTTAAACATATGGAGCATTAATTAGGTATTGGGTTGGACTAACTAGTTTAAAGGACTTAATAACTTAATTAATCTAATTAGTGTAATGGGTTTAAGCAGTGGGCTTAAATTAAATAGGATTAATCTAATGGGAGAAAAACGTGTGAGTTAAATGGGGATAGTTTGGTAAATTAACTAGGATGAGAATTAGAATTGTACTAGAAGGATAATTATAATAAATGATTGAGATTAGATTAGGATTTGTTTCTAATTTAACTAGGATTTGGATTAGCATGAAGGAGGGAGGTTACCAATTATAGTAGAAGAAGAAATAAGAAAGGGACGTATAGAATTGGCAAGGGAAAAGTTCTGAAAATTATAAAAGAAGGTAGGAGGGGGAAGAACGTGTACAACCAATAGAGAGAGAGAAAGTGAGGCATTGGTGGCTGATTTGAGATTGAGGAAGAAGAAGAAACTGACAAAAAGAAGAAGAACCAGATAGAAATCAACATCAAGACTAGCATAATGAAGTAAGTTGTAAATCTGTATAGTTCTTATGGAATTTCAGAAGTTATTGATGTGTAAGGTAATTTATATTAAACCCTGTTCCTGTTAACATGTGTATGATAATAGATCAAGTGATATAAAGTTCATAGGATGCTAGATTAGTTCCCAATGTACTTATGTTGATCCATGTCTAACATTACTTAATATGATAATAATTTTCAATTATGTTTATATAGTGATTAATTAATATAATAATATTGTATTAAATATAAATAAACTTCAAATATATGAAAATACATGAAATTGTTGGTTTCTGGGCGAATCGGCAGGCTATCGGTGTGCCGGTTAGCCTACCGGTGAACCCAGGGGTCAACTGGCAAGCTATCGGTGTGCTGGTTAGCCTACTGATGGGCCCAGAAGGTGTCCGTGTAACAACCTGAAAATTCTCATAAAATATCAAATTAGAAAACCTAAGGGTAAAATAGTAATCTGGGAAATTTTAGTAAATTTCTCTAATTAATTAGGATTAGAATCAGTTAAAGAACCCTAATCAGATAAGATTGTAACGACCCGAACCAGATTTTTCCAATTTCATGGGTTATTCAGTCCAAGCGTCACCTTCACCTCGTATTTCTACGAGAGTGGCAACACAATTAATTCATAAGCGGAAGTCCTGAGTAGTTCTAGTAAGATATAAGTAACTAATATACCTAGAATAAAATTTCTAGCATTCTAAGTAACAAAGACTAATTCTAA
>JAUPMG010116197.1:0-11879 GCA_031762675.1 Pachysandra terminalis | reverse complement strand
TAGTTATTCTCGTATAGCATGTAGTTGTATGATAAGTCACCGTGGTGATGATCGTAGTTTAGTAGCATCCTCATTTCGTCACCAAGTGATGAATGTAGTTAATACTATCGCATTGCACCACTAAAATGAATCTTACCTCATGCATTGCACATTTAGATTTATTAATTATCGTATGTGATTAGCTAGATTGTGAGATGTTTAAACTTATAAAACCTAGAATCCAATTCTTACGAAGCAAGTTAGCTTAAGCCTTAGGGCAAACATTTCAGGTGAGGTAGAGCTGCCCCTGGTCAAGGAGCCCAAACCTCAGGAGGACGGACCTTACGCAGAAGAAGATGCATATTACACCTTACAGTGAGCACTGTGGTTTTGTGACGTATGTTTTGGTTCGTTTTGAAGAGACTGTAAATTTTGAAAACCAGAAGCTCTCCTCTCTTTTTTTATACATGATCCGGATCTTTTGGAAATTTGATCTACATGTATATAAAAATCTGATTTGTAACCTCGGACTGTTTTGATTCTCTTTTCCGCTGCAAATCTCTGTAACTATGTAACTAGTTCACTTTAAGTTATCCTGTTTGAGGTAACTAAGGATTTGTAATGACCACCACTCTCCTTCCGAGGAAGTGAAGGTCACTTCCCTGGTTCCCTTTGGACGCAATTAGTCTATCGGGTTCGGGTCGTGACAGCCTACCTCAATCAAAACTTTGTGGGTACTTCTCCCATATGTCAGCTTCAAGTTCCCATGTTGCTTTTGAAGTTCCATGATTACTCCATAGAACCTTCACCTTTGGTATTACCTTGTTGCGTAGAACTTGCTCCTTGCGATCCAAAATCTCTTCTGGCTTCTCTTCATATGTTGCATTATCTTTGATTGTGATTTTTGCCAATCAATCACACTTGTTGGATCTGGATGCTACTTAATTAGCATAGAGACATGGAATACATCATGCACTAGGTCTAAGCTAGACGGTAGTTTCAATCTGTAGGCCACTTCTCCAATTCTTTCCGTAATCTCTAATTGTCCAACGAATCGAGGTGCTAACTTACCCTTCTTACCAAACCTGAATACTCCAAGGAATACACAATCTCCTACCAAGAATTTCAGTTTCCTTCTTCTCAAGTCAGCATACTTCTTGTGTCGGTGTTGTGCAGTAGCAAGTCGATCTCTAATGAGTCTGATCTTCTCCGTTGTTTCAGCTAATTTCGGTCCTAGGGGAATGTGTACATTCTTCTAGTTCCAACACAATGGTGATTTGCAAGGTCTCCGGTACAGTGCTTCGAATGGTGCCATTTTGATGATTGCTTGGTAGCTATTGTTGTAAGAGAACTCTATGAGTGCCAAGTGATCTTCCCAACTTTCCTTAAAGTCAAGAATGCACGCTCTTAGCAATTCTTCAAGTACTTGATTGACTCTCTCCATTTGACTGTTGGTTTGAGGGTGGAATATAATGCTGAAGTTGAGTCGAGTCCCTAACGCTTTATGCGAACTCCCTGAAAATCTTGAAGTGAATTGAGAACCACGAATTGAAACAATTGCGATGGGTACTCTGTGTAGTCAGATGATCTCCTTTACGTACAATCTTGCCAAATCGTCTGTGTTCATTGAAGTCCTCGACGGTATGAAGTGAGCCGATTTGGTTAACCTGTCCACGTTTACCCAAATCATGTCGTGATTGTTATGGGTCTTTGGTAGTCCTGTGATGAAATCCATTGAGATGTGTTCCCACTTCCATTCTCCAATTGGTAGAGGTTGCAGTGTTCCGGCTGGATTTTGGTGTTCAGCTTTTACTTGTTAAAAAACCATGTACTTCGTCACGAACTCTTCAATGTCAATCTTCATTCGTCTCCACCTGTAGTTTCGTCGAAGATCATAGTACATCTTCGTTCTTCCGGGATGGATAGAATATCTAGAACGGTGAGTGTCTTCTAGAATCTCTCTCTCTTCAGTTCTTTATGTGTGGTACACAAAGTATTCCCTTCAATTTGATGCTTCCGTCTTCCTCCTTGGTCCATTCCAGTCTTTCAGCATTTTTGGCCAAGTCTTGCATCCACGTTTCCTTTGCTTGTAGTTAAATGATTTTGGTTTTGAGTGATGGTTTAGCAAGGATGTTGTATAACCTCACCCCTTGTTCTTCTATACGAACTTCGATGTCGAATTCTGCGAGCTTTTTGTACATCCGCCATTCTTGAACCATCATGAGTGCTACGATGCTTCGAGGCTTTCGACTTAGTGCGTCTGCCACTATGTTAGCTTTGACTGGATGATATTGCAATGAGAAGTTGTAGCCGTTGACTAGCTCTATCCACCTTCTTTGTTGCATGTTCAGGTCCTTTTGTGAGAATAAGTACGTCAAGCTTTTGTGTTATGAAAATACTTCTAAGGTTTCACCAGAAAGATGATGCCGCTAGATTTTCAAGGCAAAGACAAACGCCGCCAATTCCAGATGGTGAGTAGGATATTTCCTCTCATGAACCTTGAGTTGTCTTGAAGCGCAAGCCACTACCTTCCCTTCTTGCATTAGAACACAAACTAGTCCCGAAAGTGATGCGTCGGCATAGATCACAAACTTCCTAGCACTCGCAGGAATTGTTAACACAGGTGTTGTTGTTAACTTTTCCTTAAGTGCTGAAAAGGCTTCTCGGCAAGCTTCGTCCCAAACGAACTTCACGTCCTTCCTTGTGATCTTATTTAAAGGTACTGCGATGCGAGAGAATCCTTCGATGAATCGATGGTAGTAACCACCAATCCAAGAAAGCTACAAACTTTCGATACGTTCTTGGGTTGTTCCCAATTTATTACCAGTTCAACTTTGCTTGAATCAACCATGATTCCATCCTTAGACACAACGTGTCCTATGAACATCACTTCTTCCTTCCAAAAATCACATTTAGAGAATTTTGCATACAACTTGTGATTTATCAAAATCTGTAAGGTAAGTTGGAGATGTTCTTCATGCTCTTCTTTTGTTTTGGAATAAACCAGAATTTCATCGATGAATACCACCACGAACTTGTCCGGGTATGTTTTGAAGATCCTTTGCATCATGTCCACGAATGCTGCTAGTGCATTGGTCCACCCAAAAGGCATGACTATGAACTCAAAATGTCTGTACCTTGTTCAGAATGCTGTCCTTGGAATGTTTCCTTCTTTGATTCGCAGTTGATGGTAACCAGATCTGAGATCAATCTTCGAGAAGTATACTGCTCCCTTTAATTGGTCAAACAAGTCTTCTATTCTCGGCAATGGGTATTTGTTCTTCACTGCCACTCGGTTCAGCTTTTGGTAATTAAGGAGTGTAAGAAAGTAATTATGCATCATGGGTGGTAATTTAGGATTAATTAAGAGAATTAAGGTTCAATTCGTAAATATCTATTAAGAAGGGGTAATATTGTAATTTGTTTTAATGGGATGAACCGTTCAAACACACAAGCTTGCGTTTGGGTGGTAATTATGCATCATGGGTGGTAATTTAGGATTAATTAAGAGAATTAAGGTTCAATTCGTAAATATCTATTAAGAAGGGGTAATATTGTAATTTGTTTTAATGGGATGAACCGTTCAAACACACAAGCTTGCGTTTGAACAAGTCGTGATAGTGGGTGTGTGCGTGGCATGATCGTGATAGTTCTAGGTATACTTAAGTTAAAATACAAAATATGGTCTTATTACAACTGATTTAATGAATTCTATAATTAAAATCTAATACCAAATCCTATCTAATGTTTCTTCAATTCTAGCCCAATCCCAAGCTCTCCTTATGCTACTTGATTCCTGAAAAATAGAAATAAACATACGGAAGCTGGAAAGCCCGGATGAGTAGTCCTTCAAAGTAAGGTATTTACTCAAATCCCAATGTTATGAAATACAAACAATAAGATAGATAAAATAAATATAATCTATAAATTCTATGATAAATAATGATAATTATAACAGAAATTAAGTAATAAGTTTTTCTCTCTCAATCTCACTTTGGTATATGAAATAATGGTCCACATCAATAATCCTACTTCTATATGCAAAATTAGATCAAGTGTATCATACACAAGATACTCACAATAATGTCAACAAACAATATGAAATGCAAGTGCTGTTAAGTATGTTAATCATGTAAGTTCCCACATGATTGATCATTCCTTGAGCATGATGTCTTCTTGAGCCATCCCCCCCATACAGGGCCATTCTCAAGTTAAGATATTTCATGTGCGCATCATAGTTTTAAAGGGTTTTGACCTAGAGGGCACAATTCCCCCACTTGTTTGTGATCATGGGTAATACTCCAAAGAATTCCAATTGTAAATTCCTCAAGGAATCTTACAGATTAAAAACTAACAGAAGGGTATATGCTTCAGATATTGGGCATCAAATCATGAACATTCCCTCACCTTATCATCTTTCCACAAGTCTATTGCGTTCATCACGCAAGGATATAGACCTCACCTTGGGAGCAAACAAATATACTGATTTATTGGGACGTATAATCCCTCAACATATAATAATATAACATAGTCCAACCATAGGACAAAATGGGTGAAATAGTCAAGTCTCAAGAGTAATCTAATCCCATCAAAGGCTTAGGGTCTTAGACCTTGCTATCACAGTAGGGTAGTCCAAATGCAACTCATGTTTTCAGATCATTAATTAGCACAAACAATGTCTCATAGGCATATATTAAAATTAGCAAAGACATAAGCGCATTCTCATGATTCTAAGTTAATAATGTATAAGTCCACATATTAGGCAAGAATATCTATGTACATACAATAAGGATGAGAGGAGTACTGATAAATAAGTATAGTCATAAACAATAATGTATGCCACTCTTATACGCAATAATGTTCATATAATCATATAAATAATGGTAAAACATAGTCATTGAGTTATTTATTCAATTTTCGTACCTAGCCATGCACAACAAGAGGGTATGACACTACTGAAATGATCAGGAGTCTAGTCTCTCAAATATCTCAACATATCACTTCCTAATCCAAGGCACTAATTGGTTAAAATCAGTTTAGACTTGGTTAGAACTTAGTTGGAATGGTCTTGGGATATTAGGTTTATTTATGGGGTCTAATATCATGGTAAATCAATTAGATTAGGTCTAATTTAGGTGTCCAAAAGTTTAGAGTCCAAAAATAGGTCATTATGGCTCTCGGCGCATGCTCGGCGAGTGCTTCAGCCTGCTCAAAAGGTTGCCAGAAGGTATGGTTTGAAGAGTATTCTGGGTTTGTTCAAAACAGGGCTCGGCGCATGTCTCAGCGCATTGAGATATGTCACGGCGTGAAATCCAGAGGCTTAATTTACTTACTGTGACGCTCGGCGCGTACTCGGTGCATCGAGATGAGACTCAAGGGTTCTTCGAAATCATGATCTAGGGCATTGGATTGGGTTTCTAATGATATCTAAAAGTGTTCTCAATTGGTTATTATCTAGGTTTAGACTCTCGGCTCATGCATGGAAGTGTACAGAGGTTGATTTGATCTTTAAATTACAGATTTTGTTCATAAGATCATGGGAAAGGGGCTATTACATTCAATTAAAACTTTTCCATGGTCATAACACTGAAATATAAGTAAATACACAAGACATTGAAAGAAAACTCATAATGATTTGCTGTAGAATTCTCCTAGGGTTCATTCTTCTTCTTCTTGGTATTTTCTGGGTTTCTTCTTCTCATGTTAAGGCTTCTCCATGAATTTGATCTTTCATTAAGTGTTTTAGATCTTTTAGTTAAGGTTTACCTTATTCTATGGATAATGGGTTATCCTTATAAGTTATAATAATTTAGGGAGTTCTTGTTTTCTAGTCTTTCTAGGATTCTAATTAGTAAGCTCCTAGATGAAGGTTCATGATTCTTATGTGATTAATATTAAACTTAGGGTTATTATTTTTAACCTTATTATTATTTATAGTTAACTTCATTATTTATATATATTTATCTTGTTTAGGCCTAGTCAGCAAATCTGGAGATTTGACCAAGTCAGCTATTTCGAACTCTAATGATTTATTAATTTTATTTCCTTATTAATTTAATTAAGTTGCTTATAAGTCTTAAAATATTATTTAATTCAGTTAAGTTATATTATCTTGGGGTTTCAAAATACTTATATGTTCAGTTTGTCTTATAGGCTCATATTAGTTCAGATTATCTTCTTACCCTTCTTCTTTAATTATAACTATTTAGTTTGGCTTAGTTATGTTATACCCAACTTACTTAGTTTGAGTCTTAATAGTTATATTATGTTGAGCTTTAATTAGGTTTTAAATAAATTACCCTTTTAACTTTATATTAAAGTTTTAAATTTTCTAGTTGTTACACCTAGAAGCTAGGAAGAAGTGAGAGAGAGTATTCTCTAAGTGTGGGACGTCAAAATCGTGGAAGAAGAAAGAGAGGTGTAGGTTTTAGGGTTGCTGAAAAAATAGACAATGAGGAGATCTAGAGGGAAAAAGGAGAAAGATAAAATAGAAGAAAAGAAGAGAAAAGCTTATTGTAAGAAGAAGAAGGCAGGCTAAGAGGAAAAGGGAGGAAGAAAGGGAAGAAAAAGAAAAGAGAGAGGTTTACTGTGGTGAGAGGAAGAAATCAAGAAAGGAAAAGAAGAAGGAAGAAAGTGAAGATGAGCAAGAAGATGGCAACGATGATCATGAAGAAAGTGAGGATGATGATGATTGGCTAGAAGACGAGGACAAAGGAAAGAAAACTTTGACTAAACAACGTTTGAAGAGACAAGAGCAGATTGATGAAGGCCGATACTAGGCTGGATTAGAGAACCAGAAAATGAGGTAGAGATTCCTGCGTTTGTACGGTAACTATATTTATGTATCTTTCAATACTATTGATATAGATGGAATGCATGTTCTTGATGTGAAAGCATGTTTGATCTAAGATCTAGAGAAACTACAAAGGATGCATGCTATGTTGTTTATTTGATTCATATGTTTAACACGTGATGCTGTGTTTTCCTGTGTTATTATATGTTCATAAGGATTGTAAATATGTTCTTAGATCTAATATTATATTTAATGTATTTACTTAATTGTTTAGATTTATAGAACAATATAGGTTTTTGTGTGTTTGATGTTTGGATCATATGAATAGGTTGTAGAGATTGAAAAACCAATGTCAGAACCTTAGAAAATCTTAGTTGGGTAGAGGTAAGAAGCCCTAGAAGAAAACCCAGAAAATTGGCAAAGTTTTCCTTTCGGTAGGAGTCTCGGTAGCTACCGAAACACCTACCGAAAATCCCATAAATTGCACACTGTCGGGACTTTCAACTGAGGCTCGATAGATGACCTACCGAGAATTTTGGTAGCACTCTCGACAGCTACCGAAGTCCAAATGGACCCAAATTTTAAGGATATGTTCCCTAGTGAGTTGTGCATATGCCTGTATAGTTGTTTTGTGTGCAAAAGATCTAGAATTGGTCAAATTATGAAAAGTGTAGGAGAAGGCCCAAAATTTAGGATTATCGGACTGATTTGAATGGTATATGAGGTAATACCAACTCAAAGGTTTTGGATATGATCATAGGACAGTAGGATAGGATTAATATGGTTAGATATGGTCACGTAGGAATTGATTGGTTGAATGGTGCTTTTAGCATCTAATGTTGACTTAGGTTTGACTTGGCTTGACTGTTGTATGACCTTGATGATGTTTGACTTGAATGATTGATTAAGGGTACTCTGAGTATCCATGACTGTGTATGATGTTTGTGTTTGAATGACTTGAATTTGTGATCTTGGATGGGTGAGCTTTCACCATAGGTGCAGGTCCCTAAAGGTAAGACATGGTATGGGTGTATTCCACCGTGGGTGAAAGTCTCTAAAGGAAATGTTTGGTATGGGTGTATTCCACCGTGGGTGAGAGTCCCTAAAAGAAGATCTAGCTATAGGTCAGCTTCCACCATGGGTGTAAGTCCCTAAACGGAATGCGAGTATACTGGTGTATTCCATCGTGAGTGAACGTCTCTTAAGGATTAGGAATGGTGACTTTCCTTTGCGGGTGCAACTCCCTAAAAGAAAGGCTTACTGATACAGGTGTGATTCCACCATGGTGAAAGTCCCTAAAGGAATGGTATGGTGGCTTCATCCGTGGGTGAAAGTCTCTAAAAGTATGATGTGTTACTGTTGTATTTCACCGTGAGTGAAAGTCTCTTAAGGAATAGGAATGGTGTTTCTGCCATGGGTGCAAAAACATAACTAATATACATAAAAACAAAGTTCAACTGATAAAACATATGGGGTAAAAGCAATAAACGTCACAGCATCCAAATCGTTAGCTCAACCTGCAACATGAACGTTACAGTGAGCTTGGAATGCCTATACAAGTACAGAACCAAAATGAGTTAATACACGATCAATCCAATACTGAAACAAGATAAAGGCAAGATATAGTTGAACATGCTATGCTGATTGAATTATGATATGAATATGATATGTATGACATTCACATGACCTAACGTTATGCTCACACAATTCAAATACAAATGAATGATATGAATACGCATAGGTTAACCTGAATACTTAAAGTGCCCATTTCCAAATGTCTCACTTCAATCATAACCAATTCGGGACATAGGTCACCAGGAATAGCCGGATGCCCATATCTTCGTTCCGGGTGCTAACCTATGGTACGTAGTCCACCATATGCTGTATTAACGAGTGTAAAATACTCGTGATCCAGTAAAACCATATAGAGCCTCGCAAGCACTCTATCCTTATTTAGAATGGGCTTTTAACCACTGGTATAGTCAACCAACCAGGAGACACTCTGTAGTGACCCTAACCCGGATTTAAAAGTTAATTAATAATTAAGTGATGTATTGTAATTGAATTTTGGAATTGGGATAAAAATGTAATTAATAAGGTTGATCGATCGGGAAGTCGCTCGATCGAGAAACACGATCGATCGACAAATGCGATCGAGCGAAAACTTTGATCGATCGGAATGGACTTAATCTAATGGGCTTATGGGCTAATCTCGAGGTTAAGTTGTATTATATAAAACTTTGAAGGAGTATAGTGTAATTAACAAACCTAAAACTTAGTAGAATTAGAAGTAGACGACTAAATCATTAGATTAATCTTTATTAAAAACTGTTAGTTCTTCTAGAAGGGTTCTAATTTAAGCTAGAAGGGAATGGGAGATCCTAATTAGATTTGGATTGGGATAAATAGTTAAGATTAGTTAGAATTAGATTAGAATGTTCTAATTGGGTGAGGATATGTAGAGATAAGGTTTCTAACTAAATTTGGGAAAATGGGAGAATCATGTATAGCAAGAAGTAAGAGGGATTAAGGCTATGGCTAAGAGAAAAGGAGAGAAAAAACGTGGGTGGTAGCTGGGATTGAAATTGAAGAAGAAGAAGTAAAGAGGAAGATGAAGCTGAAAAGAAGAACAACGTAAGATCAAAAGAATATAACGGTAAGTTCTAAAATCTGTAAATGTCTTTTGGGTTTTGTTTGAGATCATTAAAGTATGATACTATGTTTAATATTTATATCGTTTTGATATTAATGGATCATGTCCAGATCTGAATCCATGTTAGATTAGCATCTCGTTCTCTTATGATCTGATGTGTTATGTTTATTACATTAGATTGATTGATAAAACTATATAAGTAAAGTATATGTTAATCAGCGATTAGATTTGATTATCATGTTATACATATATTTTTAATATGATAAATTAAGTATAATATAATAATTATGAAGATTATGGACCTAGAAAATGAATGAGGATAGAAATTGGATACCAAAGTTGGAACCACAAACCTAGAAAAATCCAAAAGAACTGCATAGGTCTGAATCAGTGACATCTGTACCTATTAAAGTATTTTTAATAACTTATTTTATATTTAATTATGATTCCCCTGGTCGTTAGGAACAAAACCCAACCAGTTTGAATTGATTTCATGAAGAATTGATCCAGTTATGATTTAATTATTGAACCTGTGTCGAAACTAGAAACCCAGAAAATGGAACCTGTAAAGTTTTGTGTTTATTGAGTCTATTACCGATTCTAATAATTTTATATATTTTATTTGATATTGTTCCAATATTATCCTTTCAGTTAATATTTTAACAAAACAAATTGGAGGTCGTTCCGATAAGTATTTAGGAAATTATGACCAAAACACTCACTGTTCGTCGAAGCTGAAAAACCGAGAAAAGTGACATAGACTAATTTCCAGAATTATTTGGAATTGAACAGTTTAACTCGGGGACTTGACCACTTGGCTTGAGATTGTAAATTAAATATAAGTGAAGGTTTTGATATGAGTATGGATTGCTTGATTTTTTGTGTTAGCATGGGAATATTATACTTGTTGTATTGGAAAGGATTCCCGTGACGGCTTCCTAAGGATTGTTTGGGTGTATGGGCGACCAGACAGCTTCCAAAGGGTGTTATCACTGGAGATCCACGGATTGTTGTGAAGGAATCTAGTGATGTTTTCGGGGGGATTATTCGGGTGTATGGGCGTTCGGATTGCTTCCGAAGGATTCTATCACCGGAATTCCTAAGGTTTGTGATACTTCCGTTGAAAAGGAACTTGTGGTTGATTTGGGTAATCGTCTTTTGTTATAGACCTCCCAGGGATGGAATCCCTAAATGTACGTGGGTAAACGTTGTAGTGACCCGAATCCTTATTAGGATTTTTCATAAATTTATATTAATTAATCATAATTAATATCTTGGTATTAGTTTGAATTAAGTGAGATTAAGGGCGGTTAATAATTAAATAAGTGGAGAAAGGACCTTAGATAAACAACTAAACAAAGGAGGGGTTCATGTGTAATTAACTTTGATTAGGATTGGACTAAAGGGTAATTAGCTGACAAGGAGGGATTAACTATTAGTTAAAGTAATAATATAAATAATAAGGATGTGTGAGATTAGGGTTGCAAAACCCTAATTCTCTAAACACAACGGCTGGCCGATTTCTGCAAGAGAAGAGAGAGAGGCTTTGGAGTTTGAGAAGAAGAAGAAGGGCTAAGGATGGGTAGTTCTTGCTGAATCTACAACAACTTAGGAAGGTTTTCCGGCGGGTTTCGATCGTGTAGTGGAGATCTACAAAATAATATCATATAAGTAGATTATCTGGGTTCCTTGGATGATTTCATGATGATAATTATTATTATGCATTAATATATGAAAGGTTTTATGAAAGGAAATTGAATATATGTGATATAATCGATTTGCATGTATAGATCTATGTTTTGAATAGATTTATATGTTTTGGATGCATGGATGAATGATTTGATAGTAGGATTGATGTATTTATGATTTAAGATGTTTTATAATAATTTTGGAATTTATTTAATGTGATAAAAACGAAGAACAATGTGCTGAATCGACCTATTGCACTTCCGTTCCCTTGCGAGTCGATTTAGGCCTAGATAACATTCGAATTGGGATATAGCTATTAGATACAAAGTTGTAGGTTTCTCTCTTAGCTTTCCAACGGGACCAAAACCGCTTCAATAGGACCAATATTGAAGGAGGTATGATCATAGGACTTAGACGTCATCTGTGTTAGGTTTTATTTCGCATATTAGATTGGGGATTTCATGAATATATGTTGTTTTAATGTAATTTTTAATTAAGATGCATGATTTTGGGTTCCTAGATGTTGGATGTGTGAGTTACGATGTTTGGAATAGATTTCACATTTATTTAATGTAAGAAAAATGAAGAACGGTATGTGAAATCGCAGGTTCTGGGTTTCTGGATCGAGTGCGATCGATCGCCATGGGTTGCGATCGAGCGCACAGGGATCGATCGCTGTGAGATGTCAATCGATCGCCGATGTGCAAATTTTCCAGATTTTGGTTGTTTTAATTAGTATGGTTGGCAAGTGTTGTTTAGGAGTAT
>JAUPMG010116186.1:0-11880 GCA_031762675.1 Pachysandra terminalis | reverse complement strand
TGGCTGAAGGTTGAAGTCGTGGACCACTCTTTGATCTGTTTCCTAAAATTAAGGGAAACAGTTGAGAACGTTAACATGTTCTACACTCTCATCAAAGATCTTCAAGGCTTTGTCTACTTTTCCATGGTGACTATTATTAAGGAAAGCTCTCTCATCACTCCTAATGTTAAGGAAGGCTTGCCTGCTGTCAAGGAATGCTCCACAATCTCAGCGCTACCATAAACTCCATATCTTCAGTATTCATTATAATTACTGTAATTATTTGTTGCTACTTTTAGTTTAGGTAGTTACCTTGTTTATAGCTTAGCCTTTCTGTAACTTTACTGTGAAGAGTCTATATATTGTAAAGTCTCTATTATCAATATGACCGTTCAGAATTATTCTTAAACCTTGTTTCTCATAACTTGTTAACTATATCCTCCAAGCATTGAATTCCAGCATTTTAAGTCGGGATATGAAACTTCGGAGAATACAAGTTGAGCAGCTTTAAGGTTACCATTTTTGGCATACATATCAACAAGGCTCCTGCAGACGCACATATCGGCATCATATCCTGTTTTGACCACCTGAAAATGTATAATTTCACCTTGTTTCAGAGTTGCAAGATCAGCACATGAACTTAAAGCGCTGCAGTGCTGAGAGCAAAGCTATCAACCTTATATTCCTCCTCATGCATTGCATAGAAGTACCAAATAGCATTCTCACCATTTCCCAATCTAGAAAAACCAGCAATCATTTCAGTTCAGAGAATAACATCTTTTTCTGACATCAAACTAAAAAGCGTCGACCAAGTGATACTGTTGATGCTGAATTTGTGACGGATATTGAAATTACCAGCAGAAGCTGGTATGGTCACAAACTAGGCTAAGGGATGGGTCAGAGCTTGTCCAAAGGGTAGCTTAAACTGATGCAACAGTCCTTCTACCCTTGGTGATCTCTCTTTGTCTTTAGCAGAAGGGGATGACAAAAGCTTAGGAGGATGGTGGGCTGAAGATGCTCATGCACAAGGAAGAGGACCTCGGATAATAAGTTCGGATTCAGACCCCCTTTCCCCCCATAGTCTGCTCCTATTTATAGGGAGAGATGGAGGAGAGATGGGTTTGTGGAGCCTGAGCTAGTTTGCGAGATGGGCGAATCGCGGGTCGAGCTGCGCTGTCAGCTCGTGGGGGGCATGGGGGTAGCACTCCTGCGGCGGGTCAAGTTGCGTTGTCAGCTTGCGGGGGGTTCGGGGGCAGAGCCCTCGACCCGGGTCCATTTTCTATACCCGGTTCGTCAAGTCTTATTATAAATATGCAGTTTCCAGTTTTAGATTTAGGTTTTCATAAAGTTTCCCTCAGACTGCAAAGCTTCAAGATTTTATTGGATTTCTGGTGCGCTCCGTGGACTTAGGCAAGATTGTCGAACCACGTAATTTCTGTGTTCTTCTTCTTTGCTTTATTTTGTCTTTCATATTTGTTTGCTTTTACTTATTTTTCTCTTGATTCATCGAATCCTAGGATCTGAAAACTCTTTGTGAGTTTAGATTGATCTACATAGGTATAGATTGATCATTTCTTAACAGAGAGGACATGTCAATAATTATGACACGTGAATAAATGTTAATGACAACTCTTTGCCATATGCATGGGATTGTCCTCAAACAAAGACCTGCTTGAGACATATCAATTATTGTGTGCAGAGCGGTTTGTTTTAGACAATGATCCCCTCACAAATCGCACCATTCCTAAGATATGTTAGATTCCCCTATATATTTACTGGCATAGTGTCCAACTTATTGTTTCCAATAATCTGTACCCGCTTTAGATTAACCGTTGTAATATATTTACTGGCATGGACACTTTCTACTATATCTTCTAACTGTGTGGCTGTGACAGCATGTCATGTATTTAAAATCCACAGATGTTTACTGCTTATTGATATAAATCATATAATATTTACTTTTTCTGATCATAAAAAAATATCTTATCGTGTGACTTTTTGTCTTTTTTGTGTCATCATATCACCTTGTAACAGACTAAATATTAAGTTAAATGCTCAGGGTTGTAGGGAACAAAGAAATCACTTCTTCTCTTAACCCACAAAACTATGTATAACCAAATGATTGTGACATACTGGTACATAGTTTTTTACCTAAGGCTGAAAATCAGAATTGCTTGGATGATATGACTGTCTATTCCTTCACATTTATTGGACTAAAGATTTTGAAAAATAGCAGTGAAATTGACAGGAAATTCCAGAGATCAATTGTTTATGTTAATCTATTAGCCAATACACACAAAAAAAAAAAGGATAGTGGACCGGTTGTACCGGTCTGGTCCATAGCTTTGTGATACAAAAGTTTGTATCACGGTTTGGACCGGACCGGTCTGTTTAACCATGATGTGCATATGAAACTACTTGTTGTAATCATAGTGTAAGAGATCGTCCGATCCCCGAGTTGATACCGAAACGAATAAAACACAAAAAAGAACGACTCGGTCCGATCTATCTCGGGATCGGACCGAGTTGGATTTTTTCTTTTTTCTTTTTTAATTAAGTTAAGATCGTCCGTCTCGGCCGATCCCGAGTTGGATCGGCGATCAACCCGGGATCGGCCGAGAACGATCCCGATTCAATCTCGAGTTTAAACACTATGGTTGTAATTGAATCCAATGCGAGAAAATTATTTTCAGTGGATTTAATGTCACCAATGTTAAACTGATTGTTCTATTTGGTAAGTTCATCATCCTATAAATAAATAAATGACTGGATAATGTTCTTGGGAAAAAAGATATGTATGAATAATTTAATTTTTATTTCCAAGATGATGGAAACTTTATGAGATAGAATAAAAAGACAAAACAAAGCAAAAATTGTGTAATGGGTGCGAATATGGTGTTATGATGTTCATTATCATGGGTCAGAGCATGCAAGCAGGTTTGCCTTTGGCCGCTGACATCTTCTATGGAAGAACTTGTTGGTGTAGGAGCCTAAATGACTTAACTCTTACATCTGGTAGTACCAGATTCTTATGCCAAGATAGACAGCAATCCCTAGCAGTAAGTATTTCGCTAATAGCTTCTTAGTTACTAAATCATGTAAGGGCCATGTTCTATAAATTTTTAAGGGGAAGTATTTGTTTATTTATTTTCTTTTTTTACAGCTGCTTTTGGAGGAACTGAGTTTGAACACCTCCATTCTTCATTTTTTTATTCTTGAGTTGCACCTAAACTTTTAGGATGATTTTTTATTTGAAGTGCTCTTACAACTGTTGAGCTTACTTCTCCTGCAAAACAACAGTGAGTTACAAATTTAGTGATTTATTTATTTCTTGTCCTTATTGTAATAGATTGATGAACTCATTAATGAGTTTTTTGGAAAAATGAAGGGATCACAAAAGACTAGGAAAGACTTTTGGAGGGAGTGAAGGGAGATATCTACTCTCTTGTTTCAAGCATTTTTAATCCAAGTACAACCATTCCATCTATTTCTTGCAGAGGTGAGTTTCTCATTCAAATGACAAGGAACATTTTTTTCTTTCGTTCTTATGCTTCATCTTGCATGCTGTTAACCCATCTTGTTTAATTTATTTCTGAAGCCTGTCCCAATTAGTTAGTTTATACATATTATGGATTGAATACCTCTATTTTCAGTAACATCTCATCTAGTTCAACTTAGTATTATTATCTCATGTTTTCTCCTACATACGAATCTTTCTCTTTCCTAAACTTAATGCTAACTCACTTTTTGTCCTATTTATTTTCTTAATTCAATTCCAATTCTGTCTGTGTAGTTACACAATGATCACCTTGTGCTTCTTGATTATCTTATTTCAAAAGATACGGGAACCAGTTGTTTACGGCATCTCTTTAAGGTATGTTTCCTAGGTGTTGAGCAAGGTTGTCACATTGTGAATCGAATCGAAAATCGTTAGGAATCACTTAGAACAAATCATAAATTTGAATCTTAAATCATAAGAATCATAATAGTTTTAGTAGAAGTAGTATTTTGGATTTAGGTTTGGAGATTTCTATTAGGAAATGAGATTTTTTAGTGTTTAAAATTAGTAAACTATATCTCTTTATGCATATCTAATCATTTTAGAGTACTCTCTTCTATATAAACATGGACCAAAATGACATCTCATTATGTTGGTTTCTTCTCTTTCTCTACTAGACTAGTAGAATACCACTTTACATAGGGTTATAATTGTTTTTGAAGGTGTTTTTTTTAATATGATATTGCCTATTGACAATTTGGCATAGTGCCTAGACTATTATTGGAATCATTCTGAATTTTTTAATTCATAGATATTTTATTATTTTTATATTCGTTAGGTTAAAAAAATATTTTTAATATTAAATATATTTTTTTAGTATATTTTTTAAAAATATAATGTTAAATAGTTGATATGGATCATTTATGATTTTATTAATTTAAAATTTGATTAATTTAAAATTGGTGATGACGACTTTGTAAAAGACAAAATATATTAAAATAAAAGAACAACTAATACATATGAACCAATACAACCGTCTTCTTAGAAAAATAGGTAGGGAAAGCCTGTCTCAAGACAGCCTAAACTGTCACGTAGCCGTTCTGCCAAGATTGGTCCTTTTTAAACATTATCTGTGAATAAGACAAAGAGAAGAGACAAGGGGAAAAGAGAATATTGAAATAACTGCAAAGTCAGCTCGAATGCAGATCTCAGAGCAAGAAAACCTCAAGGAATTCGAATGACTGACTATCCCCTTTCTCTCATAGAATCTTAACTCTATGTTGTCTTTTTTCTCTTAAATTCTCATATTTTTTCAAGTCCAGATTCTTCAGATTCAAGAAGCAGATCATCTTTAATGGAGGAAATATTCAGCTATTTATAAAGAATTTAACCTCTTAAAAGAGGGCAAATGTCACTCAGTCAAACGTCCAGAGAGGAGCTTATAAATATCCCCATGCATTAAACATATCATAAATGACACGTGTTTTTACAACACGCCTAAGTAATTTCCAGAGAAAGGGATGAGTCATACGAATCTTCAAAACTTGCTCTATAATAGGTTGCTTTAGACCTTGAGGGACACATATTGAATGGCATGTGTTACATGCAAAAGATCTGAAAGCAACGTCATCATTCTTGCCGTCATTCCAAATAAGACAAAACCCCATTTAGATAAGTTATACAACAAATATTATAAGTAGCTGGGGTTTTTATCGCGTGTTGTCCATTATGAGAATCCGTCTCAATCAATTTTTAAGAAGTCACTTCAATGTCATAAATACCTTTCTGAATTCGCATATTTCGAAGGAACTCCCTTTGGCGGCTATCTTCCTTCAAAGGAAATCAAGAATAATTGTATACTTACAAGGTGACTAATGTATTATCGAATTATCCATATAGAAAACTCGAAATTGAATTTCTCATCAAGGATCTTGTTTTCATGATCAATAGTCCCCGTAAAGAAGAGTTTATCTTGAAATCCTTTAAGGTTCATAGCTACAGTAACAAATTCGAGTGCCTTCAATTTTAATAAAGTCAGAAGTAAGTATGTTCCCTTGTATTTCCTTTGAAGTAAAGTGAGATGACGTTCTCAAAGTCCGTAGGAAACCAATCTTCAGGAAATACTTCTAGAGATGGCGTGCCTTTAACTTCTGAAACTCTTCCATGGAGGATTTGTTTCTAGAAGTGAAATATATCCAATATATAACTTGAAGTCAATTCATAATAATGAATAAGATAAACTTCAAGTCTTAGTTTGAAATTCAGATGCATAAAAGAGTGCATTCGAGGGATAAACCCAAATCTGTGTCCTTCGGAAGGAACAAAAATCCTTAAGACTTTTTTAGGGTGACAGACCCTTTTGACGAATTGACCTTCTCAGGGTGGTTAGCCTCAAATTCTTCTTAGGAGGAAGAAATATTCCTCGTTCGAATTCTCCTTTGGCAGGAGGGAACATACCTCCTTCGAATTCACCATCTAGAAGTGGTTAGCCTTCGAGTTCACCATCAAGAGGTGGTTAGCCTTCGAGTTCGCCTTCGAATCCGCTTTAGTAGGAGAAAATATACCTATTTCGTGATCCTTTCAAGACAAAACATAAGAAGTGGTCCTTCGAAGTCTATGGATATGATCTCAGAATGATTTCTGAGTTAGAAGGTATAGAAAGTTCTTTCGAATATCTTTCTTTCGAAGATATTTCCTTAAGCAAAATACTCTTAAAATGTAAAAGTAATGTAATAAAATCACTCGAAGTCTGTTCTAGAGAATGAATAGATGTGACTTCGAAGTTTTGAAATTTCATATGTTTTAGAAATTCATTAGGGGTGGCATGCCCCCAAATATGTCTTTCAAGTGAAATAAGGTCCTTCGAAGTAAGAGAGAAATCTTCGTTCATTTGAATGCTTAGAAGGCAGTGTGCCGTAGGAACACAAGTCCTCATCCTTCTGAATATTTCAAGAAGGACATTAGTTTGTGTTTGTTGAGTTTGGGACACGTGGCCTTTGCTCATTAGTTGGAATTCAAAAAGGTTGCTTCTTCAAGAAGGTTTCTTTTTTGGTGATAAGGACATATCTCTAAACCGGTTCAAATATCACATTTTTATCAAGCGGTCTAATCAACGTATAACACGTTGTTGACAGCTGACACGTGAGAGACGGTTGTACATCCATTACAGCTTTATTGAATGATTCAGTGTATTCGGTCGTATCCAAAAAACGTGTATACGTGCGTTTAAGATAGTGCCACGTGTCTAATGGGATTAATTAGTCCGTCTGATCACTAAAATTAAAATAAAAAATAATTAATTAATAAATTAAAATTTAAACGAGTTGACGGATTCAACCTTTTTAAAGGTGGGTTGGGTTCAGTTTTATAATTTCCTGACCCGTTGGTAAACGGGTAAAACTCAAAACAATCCATTTAAGCTACAACCCGTTTATAACCCGACCAATTACCAACGAATTGTAGTTGTCTCCTCTTCGACTTCAATCTCTAGAGCATATTTATCTCCAAAAGGAGTGATTTGCGTAGAGAAGAAACCCACAAATTCTAAACTCTAATGGCTGTCCTGTTCCACTTCAAAGTTCAAACTCTAGAGCATATTTATCTACACAGGATTTGCGCAGAGAAGAAACTGACAAATTCTTCTAATCTATAATCGAAGTTTTTTTTTTTTTTTTTTTTTTGTGTGGGGTTCTGTTCTTGTTGTCTAGAAGAAGAAGATTGATGACTGAGATGATTCTCCCGCAAGAAATTATGTTTTACGAGATACTTTGTAGGGTTCCGGCGATGTCTCTTCTGAGATTCAAGTGCGTTTGTAAGCTATGGTGCAGCAAAATCTCCGATCCCTACTTCGTCAGAGCCCACCTGAATCACTGGAGACGTGGCTCATCGTTGGCACATCTCAGTCAGGACTTTCCTGCGATAATGAAGTTCGTCTTCTCCGATCCTCAAAACTCCGAGAGATTTGAAGTGAGCATAACTGATTGGTTAAAATCAAAAATACTGGACCCCTTTAATTCATACCCCATAGCCTCTTGTGACGGTCTGTTTCTTATCGAAATTTATCCATACCCCTCCATAGCCTTTTGTGAGCGTCTGTTTATCGAAATGATTAAGTATGAGCGAAAGTACTGTGTTGGTAATCCCATTACTCGCAAGTCCGTAATGCTTCCTACTCCTTCACACTTCCTTTCGCTTCCTACTTCCTCACGCTTCTTTACTCGCTGTGAGTTAGTCTATGATGCAAGGAAATCCCTACAATATAAGGTCTTGGCTTTCATAGAAAACGAGTTCCTGGTGTTCACATTGGGTCATGACACGTCGTGGAGGGTGTTGGCTAGACCGGAGGGATGTTGCTGCTTAGGGCAGCGACCTATACTTATAAAGGGGGTGTTGCACTGGGCTGCGAGTAGGCGTAGAACCAATACTACTCATGAAGGCAACATCGAATCCTGTATAATGTCCATGGACATAGCGACAGAGCTAGTCTGGGAGATTCGACTACCAAGTCAGGAGGAAAATCTCCTTTTATGGGTCGACCTGGTTGAATTGAAGGGATCGTTGTATCTGAAACGTGCCTCAGAGGATCATGAGTCTTTGACCATTTGGGTTCTGCAATATTCGGAGGAGAATCCCCAGGTTTGGAATTGGATCAAGCTAGCTTGCCTCCATGTTAATGGTAGTGTTATCAAGAAATTTGTCCCCTGTGACACCAATATGCTCGAAGAGGTGCATACAGGAGATTCAGAGGGCAAGGGGCATGATTTCTTTCCGAGTCGCATGGGCTGTGGCGTCCCACATGTCAACAGCCTTGTTGACTGGGAATCACAATGAAAACCTCTTATCAAGTTTGAATTCTTGTTGCGTGCAGTAATTATCAGTTATTTAGAGGCTGTTTGGTAGTGTTTTTTTAGAAACAGTTCTTTGGTTTATGAGACAGCCCTGGCCTGCCAATAATGACGATCAGATTCAGCTACAGGTCTGGCCTTGTTATTTTGTGGGCCCAGGCTTATCTCAATGGAAAAGTTCTATGGTCAACAGTTGTGCTGAATTATTTGCTGGTGTGTCTTGTGCATGAGTAAATGCCAATATGAAAATTTTAGTTTAGATGTAGGCTAAAGCTTCTGCTTTTGTCTTCAAATATGTTGTTTGTTTTGTTGTTGTTGTTTTTTTTTTTCAATTTGGTTTGGTTTTTGGTTTAGGCTTTGATTAAATTGAACCGAACCGAAAATTGGATTGAACTTAAATAATAAAATAAATATATGTAAACCAAACCAAACTGAACTAGACTAATACACACACATATATATATATATGTTTGTATGTCATTGCATTTTTGTGTGTGTATATGTGAATATTTGATATATAAAATAACATTAATTTTATCAAATTGAATCAAAACGAATCTATTTTATATATATATATATATATATGTATGTTTGTATGCGTGTGTATTTTGTGTGTATGTATATGTGAATATTTGATATATAAAATAACATTAATGTTATCAAATTGAATCAAAACGAATCTATTTTGGCTTGGTTCGGTTTGGATCATTTTAGTTTGGTTTGGTTCGGCTGTGGAGTTATTGATTATGGACTTGAGAACCGCACAACCAATCAAATCTTGCCCCCGTATAATAGAATCCTGGCTCCGCCCCTGTTGATTGCCGACGATATTTTTAGCGACGGTTTTGAGACTTTTAGTGACGGTTTTTGACTGCCGGCCGCTAAAGGACACTGTTTTTGTAGTGAAAATTTTAAGAGGAATTGGTTGGAATAAATACTTTTGCAAGCCCAAGATAGAATGTTCAAAATATAAGTATGACCTTCAAAACAACTAGTACACTTTCTTTTATAGAAAGTTTGCTCAAGCGTATGATACTATTGTTCCGGAGGCAATTGTGTTTTGCGTCTAGGGGTGTCAATTAGACCTGGCCCTTGGTCCGATTAGTCCGTCTAAGTCCGTTTGAATTACCAGTCCGGTTTTATAAAGCCCGCAATAAGTTAGGGTCGGGCTTGGGACAAGGGCTGTAAAAGGGCAAGTTGGGCTAGGTTCAATTTAGTTCAGACTCGACCCAAACTAAAATCAGCTGGTCCGAACCTAACCTTACCTGAACTCAAACTTAACCTATTGAGCCTGAACCCAATCTGAACTCAATTTGTTAAATTCTGTTGGCCCAAATTAAATGAAAAGGCTACAACAAAAAGTAAAAAGTAGAAATTTGGTAAAGGTCATATAACCATATGTGTGCGTATTCTTTACATAAATTGGTCCGGGCCATATTGAAAAGGCTAAAAAAGTTAAATAAAAGAAGAAGAAAAAACTTATATTTTTGTAAAATAATAAACAAAATATATATTAATTATATTCTTTGTATATTTCGAACTCGACTGAGTTTTCCAGGGGTACAACCATCACCCCAAACCCAACCTGAACTCAATTTCGGGCTCAAAATAAAACCCGGCCCAAACCCGAACTCAAACTAACTCATGAGTTCAAGCTCTTATTCGGGTTGGGTTGGACAAGCTTCGGGCTGGCCGGCTAAACTTACAGCCCTACTTGGGGCTTTAAACGATTTTATAAAGTTCGTTCGGATTCCCTAGGGAGTTCTTGTAACTAGGGTTTTAAATGTCGGCGACATGTCGATAATATGTCAGTGACATGGGAAATAAATTTCAAATGTTTTTGATTTTCAATTTTTTTTGAAACGTCGGTTTCTATTTTTTCCTATGTCGACGACATGTCGCTAGCCAGTCTTGATGATATGACCAGAGACATCGACATTTAAAACCTTGCTCGTAACCTAGACGGTCTCCTCTTGCACTTTAAACTCTAGAGCATATTTATCTCCAAAATTCTAAACTCTAATGACTGTCCTGTTCTACTTCAAACTCTAGAGCATATTTCGTAAATAAGAAACTGACAAATTCTTATAATCTATAATCATAAATTCTCGACTATCCTATATTCCTATTCCACATTTCCACTTCACACTCTAGAGTATATTTATCTACACAAGACTTTTGTAGACTGACAAATTCTTTTAACAAAATCTATAATCGAAAGGTCTTTGTGTGGGGATTCTTCTAATCTTTAATCGAAGGGTTTTTTTTTTTTTTTTTTTTTTGTGTGTGTGGGGTTCTGTTCGTGTTGTCTACAAGAAGAAGAAGAAGATTGATTGAGATGATTTTCCCGCAAGAAATTATATTTTATGAGATACTTTGTAAGGTTCTGGCGAGGTCTCTTATGAGATTCAAGTGCGTTTGTAAGCAATGGTGCAACAAAATCTCCGATCCCTACTTCGTCAGAGTCGACCTGAATCACTGGAAACATGGCTCATCGTTGGTATACCTCGATAATAAACATCCCGAGAAAAAAAAGTTGGTCTTCTATGATCCTCAAGACTACGAGAGTTTTGAAGTGAGCTTAACAGATTGGTTAAAATCAATAGTAATGGACAGCTTTTATCCATACCCCATGGCCTCTTGTGACGGTCTGTTTCTTATGGATATAACTCATCGTCATAAGCGAAGGTACTGTGTTGGTAATCCCATTACTCGCAAATTCTTCAAGCTTCCTGAACCCTCGTGCATCTTCAAGCTTCCGACTCCATCATGGTTCTTTAGTCACTGTGAAATAGTCTATGATGCAAAGAAATCCCTACGATATAAGGTCTTGGCTTTCATAGAAAACGAGTTCGTGGTGTTCACACTCGGTCGTGACAGGTCATGGAGGGAGTTGGTTAGACCAGAGGGCTGTCGCTATTTAGAAGATCGACCTGTACTTGTAAAGGGGGTGTTGTATTGGCCTGCAGGTAGAACCAATACTGCTCGTAAAGACAACATGGAATCCTGCATAATGTCCATAGACATGGGGGCAGAGCTAGTGTCGAAGATTCTACTACCAAGTCAAGAGGAAAACCCACTTTCAATGCTCAACCTGGTTGAGTTGAAAGGATCTTTATATCTGAAACGTGCCTCACGGGATTACGAGTCTTTGATCATTTGGGTTCTGCAATATTCGAAGGAGAATCCTCAGGACAGGAATTGGATCAAGCTAGCTCGCCTCCATGTTAATGGTCATGTTATCAAGAATTTCGTTCCCTGTGACACCAACATGCTCGAAGAGCTGCATTCCGGAGATTCAGAGGTTGAGGAGGGCCATGGTCCCTATGTGAGTCGCATATGCCGTGGCATTGGCATCACACATGTCAACAGCTTTGTTGACTGGGAATCATTGTGATCAGCACAAAAGCAATTCTTCATGAAACCAATCCTATTACAATGTCTCCAAGACTATTTCCCTTCCCCCCCTTTTTTTTTTGGGACAGTCTTTCTTTTCTAATTTTATTGTTTGGAGGTATTTAGTTTAAATATTCATATAAATATATGCTATATATATAT
>JAUPMG010116154.1:0-11880 GCA_031762675.1 Pachysandra terminalis | reverse complement strand
GACATGACACAGGACATGTTATGTGTCTTCTTTTCTTGCCATGTCCTGTGTCATGTCATGTCTTTCATATCATCTCATACCATTTAATATGCATGTCATTTCATAACGTCTCATATTATGTAATGTGCATATTTATGTATACTTTTCTGTCGAAATACGATAATGCATTTATTGTAAAATCATATTTAAAACCCGTCTTTAAAACTTTAAAATTCAATGCTCATAAACAATAAGAACCAATCCAAATAAATCAGAACCAAAACTTTAAATACTATAAAATGCAATCGTTGGTAAGCTAAGGAAAACCCTCGGTGTACTCTCGGGGCCTTCGGTCAACCGACAAGGGATCTTCCGCTAGCCTAAGTCCTCCTTCGGCAAACCAAAGCCTGCAAAATTTGTGCGTATTTGTGTATACTTTTGTGTCGAAATACGATAACGTATTTATTGTAAAATCATATGTAAAACTCTTCTTTAAAATTTTGAAGTTCAATGATCATAAACAATAAGAACCAATCTAAATAAATCAAAACCAAAACTTTAAATACTATAAAATGCAATCGTTGGTAAGCTAAGGAACACCCTCGGTGGACTCTCGGGGCCTTCGGTCAACCGACAAGGGATCTTCCTCTAGCTGAAGTCCTCCTTCGGCAAACCAAAGCCTACAAAATTTCTGTTAAACAGCACGCCTCAACAAACGTCATATAAATCATTTTCTATGTATCTAACATATCCACTAATGCACAATTAAATATTATTTACATATTTTAGAAATCATTTAATCATGAAACAAGATATCAACATATAATTCACAGTACATGTCTTAAAACATGAAATAACTGTTAAAATTACTATCACAACTGAATTGTTCATATAAAAAGATCAATATTCACACTTGTAGGTTGTTGTACTCATATATATAAATATCTGAAAACTAAAACTAAGTAATTGAATCGATGAACATCGCAACACCCAACAAAATCCCTATAGTTATTACCTGTTACTTACATAGCTTAGGTTCTCTTTTTATCCTTTTCTCTTCCTCTTCTCTTCTTCCCTGCCCTTTTTTCTCACTAATTCATCTGAAACAGTTGTTCTAATTAATCAGGTTTTGATATTTTTACTTAGAATTAGTTAGGTAAACAGGTAATTAACTAACTACTATTCCCCCTTATTAACCTTAGTTTAACTTGTACTAATCTAAGATTTATCCATTAGAGACAGGTGTTTCTAGCTTAGCTCTCCTTTGCCATGTGTCGTTCAAAGAATCAAATTTACTTTTGACAAACTCTCAATGGCATTTTCTTAAATAAGAGGATTTCTAAGAGACCTTACTTTTTAAAGTTTTCATAAACATGTCATTGCATAAAAGACAAATTAACGATTTAATGTAGTGTCCTCCGAGGGTTCTTATATCCATTAACCAGTATGAACTACTTTTAATAATTGTGAAGATTAGTCAGTCTATCAACAATTACCCTTACTGCATCATGATTACTCCAAGTTCTGGGCAGTCCTGTAACAAAGTCAATTGTTATGTGCTCCCATTTCCACTCTGGAATAGACAAAGGCTGTAACAAACCTGCTGGCCTCTAATGCTCCACTTTGACCTGTTGGCACACCATACATTTGGCCACAAATTGTGCAATATCCTGTTTCATTCCAATCCACTAGTATGTTTGCTTCAGGTTCTGATACATCTTGGTACTTCCTAGATGTATAGTGTATCTAGAGTGATGTGACTCATCCATAATTGCATTTTTCAGGTCAACATCATTAGGAACACAAAGTCTACCCCGATACTTCAATGTCTCATTTGCCTAAATCTCAAAATCTGGTTGCCTTCCTTCCTTTACTCCTTTCATGATTTTTACCAATTCTAGATCAATAGGATGAACCTCTTTAATCTTCTAGATTAACAGAGGTTGTACTGCAATATTAGCCAACAAAATCCCAGATTTATCTCTACAGCTCAAGCTTCATATCTCGGATCTCCTCAATCATTTTCCACCCACTAATCATTAGAGGGGCAAGAAACCCTGACGACTTTCGTCTTAATGCATCTGCTACAACATCAGTTTTACCCGGATGGTACTACTTGATAGTGCATTTGTAGTCCTTCAAGGCTTCAACAGATCCATCCATCTTCTCTATCTCATATTCAACTCTTTCTGAGATAAAATATACTTAAGGCTCTTATGAACAGTATAGACCTCGAAAGTTTCACCAAACAGGAAGAAGAAAGGATTGAGTTCTATCCTTCGTGTTGGCTAGATCCGACAAGACGATTCTAACAAGGCTCTGGCATAAAGATGGTGGAAAGGAAATTTCTAGAGATCGAACGGAAAAGATTTGAATTCAATGTGTGGATTGAAGGCTCTGGCGTAGTTGTTCGTATCGTGGAACGTCACAACGGCTTCTGTGAATCGGTTTCCCTCTCGTGCGAGGAGGTTGGGTGGTTCATCAACTGCCTTAAAGGATTCTTAGAAGGGACGAAGGAAGACAACCTCATAGGAACTTTTCGTTTCCGCAATAGATCTTTACTATTACAACATATGAAGAATTGCGGGGGGAAATTTCTGAAACTCTCCTGGGCGGCGCAAGGTCAGAAATCAAGATGTCTCTGTTTCCTGGAGGGTAAGGGAGTAGACGGTTGGAGCATGCTTTATGAAACCTTTAGTCGGAGACTTGATATCCCTTCGAAGATGGTTAGCATCAACTCTGCTCAGACAGTTGCAGATCTGGTGAGTGCAAGGTACAGCAAGGAGGTTATCGAGAGTGCAAGGGGGGATCATTCTGTAGAGCACTCTTCGAGGAAAACCTCCTATCCTCAAGACGTTTTCCTCCTGTTCAAAGCGACCATTCTTTGCGACTCTCTTAATCCAAACTTTAGTCCACTGAATCTCAATAACTGCTTGGTGGTAAGGTTCGAAGGGGAGACTCCAGATACCAAGGTGGTGATAGAATAGGCATCGAAACATTGGAAAAGCGCTTTGAGGTGAGGAAGATATGGGATAACTTATTGTTGTTTCCTTTAGGGAAGAAAGGAGGCTATACTAATTTTGAAAGAGGGTCATGATTCCTTGTTGCCTTCTTCCTCTTTCTAGATAGTTGGAGCAGCAGTAGTCTACAGACCGAAAGGCTACTGCGCCGATCGTGTTTGGGTCAGAATGGTGGGGGTACCTCTTCACCTCTGGTGTGGCGAGACATTTCAGATAGTAAGGGAGGTGTGCGGACGTTATTTCAGAACTTACTTCAAAACTGAAGACCGGAAGGAACTCCAATGGATGCACATTTAAGTTCGTAGAGACCCAGGGTGCACAAGGAAGTCGAGCATATCCTTTCGGCTAAGAAATGAATTGATGACTTGTGCTCTGTGGTGAGCAGAGAAACCCTGCATCAAATTCTCAAAATCCCAGTGAGTACAGTTTTGTATGGTGGAGTTGTCATCGGAGAAGACGATGACGTGGCGAAGGGAGCTGGAGAGAGGAAGAGCAGCTTTGCAAACAACGTGTCCGAGTTTAGAGGAGAGTTATTGATAGTGGGACCCAGAAGTTTGACCAAGTGTCAAACCTTATTTAAATTTCAAATTCCGTTCCCAATGGGCCGGGAGATGGGCCTGCGTTCAATCCAGCGAAGGATGGGTCTTGGGACCTAGATCAGAATCATAACTTAGATCTCGAAAGAAGACCCAAATTGGGTTGGAAGCCTGGGAGTGGTTTGGCGAGGCCCTATTGGGGCAGTACTATTGGTGGAATGGGTGTTGGACCTCAGGTTTCGGGTTCGAGCTCTGAATCTTCGGATCCAACGAGCTCTTTCAAGCCCATTGGGATTCTGGGCAGGCTTTTCCTCAAAGGCTCTTCGTCTGGATCGACGGATACCTCGAGGCCTGAAGGGAAGAAAGGGTTTGATGCTGTCCCAGTTAAACCTGCTGGGGAGAGTTCGCTTTGCAAAGATAGAATGAGCGATGATTCAGCCATATTTCTGGGCAGGGTAGGGGGAAGGCTACCGAAGAATCTAGGCAGATGGGTTTCTGTGTAGAGTGGGAGTTGACTGGAATTGGGGTCATCAAGGTTTGGCTGAAGTTGTACCTTGCTCATACCAAAGTTTTGGGATCAAAGGAAAGGTTTCCTTTGGGGCGGCTGCAACAGAGGAGTTGTCTCTGGTTCCGGCTTCTTCAGGTGAATCTGACATGGCTGATAAAAAGGCTGTTTGGGTCCTCCAAGTTCCATGTAGATGGGGTGCATCTCGATCTCACAAACCGAGATGTTTGGTTGGCTCATTCAGCATTAAGCAAGTGCTTTCCTTCTAGCCAGCCCCTCCCTTGCCTTTCGTTCTCTTCTCCTTTTCCATCTTCTTCTCTTCTTCCAGAATTACAGAGACAAGATGCAGTAGCGTGCAAAGTGAAGAAATTTTGTTGCCTGTGACAAATTTAGGAGGGATTGTGTGTCATAAAGGCACAGTCGCCTGTCCCGGGGTGGATTTTGATGTGCTGAAGTGCGTCAGTGCCAGAAGTGAATTGTTTTTGGGTTCAGAAGTAGCAAGTGTATTTCGGTTGAACCTCTGAAGGTGATGCTCCCGGCTGGTGTAGAGAGCTCATTAGAGAGATGTTACTGACTGTTTTCCTGTTTGTGAAGGTAGTGTTGACGGTGTAAAGGCTGTAGGCAGGAAGGCTAATGGAGATGAATCGTGCTTTTTAAAAACACCATTGGTAGGCAAGAGTTGTCTGACTGGGTCTTAAGGAAGATAATGGCATTTGGAACCTTTATGGGAGTCTTATCATGGTTTTGAAGAGGAAGTCATGGCTCTGTTCGTTGCTATCGAAAACAGAAATAATGACTCAGGTGTTCGGGGTGTGAAGACATAGGGAGCTGCAAAGATTAACCTGGAGCATGTTAGATACCCCATCTAGCAGTCCTAGCAGCGAGTCTAGAAGGAGAAGAGTGCTTAGTCTCTCTCAAATGAAGACAAAAATTGTGTCTTGGAATGTTCGGGGTTTGAATGCGATAGGCAAAAGGGAGGCGATTAAAGCATCCATAATTACCTGGGATCCTGAAATTGTGTTTTTGGAGGAAACTAAATTGTCTTCAGATGTAAGTGTGTGGTTGGAGGAGGTTTGGAGCCAAAGGGAAATTGAATGGGTTTGTTTGCCTGCAGTAGGGTCTGCCAGAGGGGTAGCTATCGGTTGGAAGAGATCGCTGTTCAGTAAGGAGTGCTTCTTTCTTGTGGCATATTCTGTCTCTGTTGTCTTGAAGAAAGTGAATAATAATGAATCGTGGTTATTTTCTTCTGTTTGTGGTCCATATGAAGGTCCTGCTTCTCTAGCATTATGGGTGGAATTAGGAGAAGAAGCAGGTGGGATTACGCTTGGTGTATCGAGGGTGACTTCATTATGATTCAATTTTCTTGGGAGAGAAAAGGTTGTACTCATCTATACACTGAGAGATTTTTCTGATTTCATTTGTCGGAATGTTCTGGTGGATGTCCCATTGGCTGGGGGCAAGTTTACGTGGTCAAGTAATGAATCAAATCTGTCAATGTCGAAGTTGGACAGATTTTTATTATCTCAATCGTGGGTGGATAAATTTTCAGTCTTGAGAGGTTTGTTTTTACCCAGATCTGCATCAGATCTCAAACCTATTCTTCTTGAATGCAAGGATGGGACGAAGGGGGCGGAACCCTTCAGGTTTGGAAATATGTGGCTAGAAGATAAGTCCTTTCTGGATTTGGTGGGGAAGTGGTGGAAGGAGTACGATGTGAAGGGTTGCACAACTCATGTTTTCTGCAAGAAACTGAAACTTCCTAAACAGAAAATCAAGGAATGGAATTATAATTCTTTTGGCATGATAGACTCCTCTAAGATAGTACTTATGAATAAGAACAAGGAGTTTGATCTAAAGGAGGAGAATGAGAACCTCAGTTCAGAAGAGTGGGTTGAGAGGGAGAGGTTGAAGATTGATTTTAAGAATTTAGCCTCATTGGAAAAGATCAGCTGGGGACAAAAGTCAAGGGCATTGTGGCTGGAAGCAGGGGACAAAACACCAAGTTTTCCACTCAATGGTGAAAGCTCGCAATAGAGTTAAATCCAATTTTAATTTAGAGGTATATGGATCCATTATTGACGATAAATGCGAGATCAAGAAAGCCGTGGAAAGTTTTTATGTGGCTCTATACAAGGAGGAGAGCAAGTTGAGGCCAAAATTAGATGGATTGGAATTTAACTGTTTGGAGGGAGAGGTGAGTGATTCTTTGGAAGGCCCAGCTTCAGAGGAAGAGGTTTGGGGGGTGATCCAGGAGCTGAATGGAGACAAAGTGCCGGATCCGGATGGTTTCTCTTTGGCTTTTTACAACAAGTGTTGGGGAGTCATCAAGGAAGATTTGATGAAGGCTGTGAGTGCTTTTTTGTCCAAATCAGAGCTTGAAAGGAGTGCAAATGCCACATTCATATCTCTTATTCCGAATAAGGAAGGGGCATGTACGCTGAAGCCTGAAGGACTTTAGACCTATAAGTTTGGTGGGAAGTCTGTATAAAATCATCTCTAAGATTTTGGCAAATAGAGTGAAGAAGGTGCTCCCCTTTCTTGTATCTCCTAATCAGATGGCCTTTGTAGGAGGTCGACAAGCTTTGGATGGAGTCTTAATTGTCAATGAATGCATAGATTCGAGACTAAGGGAGAAGAAGCCGGGGATCCTTTGCAAGTTGGATGTGGAGAAAGCCTACGATCACTTACATTGGGATTTCCTTCTATATGTGTTGAAGAGGATACGGTTCGGAATCAAATGGAGGAACTGGATGAAAACATGCATATCAACTGTATCTTTCTCTATTTTGGTGAACAAGGAATCAGTTGAGTCTTTAGATCGTCAAGGGGTATAAGGCAAGGTGACCCCCTCTCTCCTTTCTTATTTGTGTTGGCGATGGAAGGCTTAAGTACATTGCTGAAATGGGCTGCTAGCAATGAACTTCTAGAGGCATTTAAGCAGGGGATTGCGGGTCCTTGTATTTCTCATCTACAATTTGCGGATGACACTTTAATCTTCTGAGGTGTTTTCAATAGGCAGCTGCCCTTTGGTATGTTTTGAGGCTGTGTCAGGTCTTAGAATCAATTTGAAGAAGAACAAAATTTTTGGGGTGGGGGAGGTGAGTTTGTTGGAAGATTATGCTGCAAATCTTGGCTGTAGGGTTGGCTTTCTTCCCACAAAATATCTGGGCGTAACTTTGGGGGCAGGTTTCAAAAAGGTCTCAGTTTGGTCCCCGGTTATTGAAAAATTGGAATGGAAGTTGTCTTCTTGGAAGAGGAAATATTTATCCAAAGGAGGTAGGGAGATCCTTATCAATAGTGCCTTAGCCAATCTACCAACTTACATGCTGTTCTAAAATCTGTGGCGAATTCTATCGAGAATTCAAAAAGGTTTCTTGTCGAATGGAGTAGATTATGCCAACAAATTCCATTTGACTAAGTGGTCGGTTGTTTGCAAACCAAAAAAGATGGGGGACTTAGGGTAAGAACCATTAGTGTCCTTAACAATACCTTAATTGGAAAATGGTTGTGGAGGTTTGGTGGCAAAATTGACAGCTTGTGGAGGATGGTTATAGTATCTAAGTACAGGTGTTTACCAAGAGGGTGGTTTTCAGGTGACTGCAAAAATTCTTATGGATGTGGTATGTGGAAGACGATAACGATTTTGAAAGATAAATATTCGGAGAAGATGAGGTACAAAGTGGGCTGTGGGTCTAGGGTGAAGTTTTGGGAAGTCGTGTGGAAGGGAGAGTCTCCTTTTTGTCTAAGATTTCCCAAGATATATGGTGTGATTTCGAATAAGCAAGCTTGGGTTTGTGACGTGATGTCTAGCGATGTGTTGTGAACTATCCCGCTTAGACGCCCTCTTTTTGATCGTGAGCTCGAGTCGATGGCAGTGCTTCTAAACTCTTTGGAGGGTGTAGTTGTCGGTGTAGATGGTGATACCATATTTTGGAAGTGGGGAGGGAGCGGAACGTTTTCAGTAAACTCTTTCTACCATTCTTTTTTTTTTTTCAGAACAGTGTGGAAAACAACGTTTCTAACATCATCTGGCAATCTTAAGCTCCAACAAAAGTGTCTTTCTTCCTATGGCTGGCATCTCTTGACATGTCATTGACTATTGATCATTTAGTTCATCATGGGTGGTCTCTTCCAAATAGATGTATCAAGTGCAAGGAGGCGGAGTCAGTTGATCACCTCCTACTTCATTATCCAGTTGCTCACGAGGTTTGGTCAGCTATGATGTTTAGATTTGGACGACAGTGGGTTCAGCTAGGAAGATTTAGTGATGCTCTAGCTTGTTGGGAGTGGACCAAGCCCAAGAGTAGACATGGATGGTTTTGGAATTTGTGCCCAGCTGTTGTGTGTTGGCTTTTATGGCTTGAGCGTAATAATAGAACTTTCAATGGGAGGGAAATACAGACTTCACGTCTAATTAAGAAGGTGATCTCTGCCTTGGTCGGGTGGAGTGGTTCAGGAATTCCATTTTGATCCACTAAACGCTTTTGGGGATGCCACTTTTGGGGAGTGGCCTTGGTAGCTGGTATTATCGACAGTAACTGAGATGCCCTTTCTTTCTTTTTGAAGGCTGCTGGTTGCCTCAAGTGACTTTTGGAGACTCACCTATTTTCTGTCTGTCTTTGTATCACCCATACACTATTCGTGTACTGTGATACCTTTGTTTATTTCTGATTTCGTCTCTAGTATAAATAAAATCTTTACCTTACTGATCAAAAAAAAAAAAAACAAAAGTTTCACCAAACAGATAATGTCTCCAAAATTTTAGTGCAAAGATGATTGCAGCTAGTTCCAGGTCATGGGTTTGGGTTGTTTTGCTCATGCGATTTTAGCTGTCAAGATACATAAGCTATTACCTTTCCATGCTGCATTAAAACACACCAAGCCTCTTTACGACGCATCGTTGTATATTACCATCCCCCCTATTCCTTTTGGAATTGTTAATATAGGAGCTAAAGTCAACCTGGTTTTCAACTCCTGGAATCTAGCCTCACACTCTTCAGTCCATTCAAACTTCACATCTTTCTGAGTTAACCGGGTGAGTGGGGCTGTTATATGGGAAAATCCTTCAACAAATATTTTATAGTAATTTGCTAAACCCAAAAACTTCGAATTTCTGCTACATTTATTGGTCTACCACAATTCATTACTGCCTTAATCTTAGCACGGTCCACTAAGATACCATTCTTAGAGATTACATGCCCCAAAATTGATAACTCTTCCAACCAGAATTCGCATTTACTTAACTTAGCATAAAACTTATTCTCCCTTAATATCTGAAGTACAATTATTAGATGCCGTTCATGATCACTCTGACTTGGAGAATAAACTAAAATATCATCAACAAAAACTACTACAAAATCATCCAAGTTAGTCTTAAACACCCGATTCATGAAATCCATGAATGTTGTAGGTGCATTGGTCAAGCCAAATGGCATAACCAAAAACTCATAATGGCTATACCTAGTCCTAGAACACTGCCTTGGGTATATGCTCATTTCTCACTTTTAGTTGATAACACGATCGCAAATCAATCTTAGAGAACACCTGTGCTCCTTGCAACTGATCAAATAAGTCATCAATTCTTAGCAGTGGATATTTATTGTTCACTGTCACGTGATTCAACTGATGGTAGTTGATGCATAATCTCATAGAACCATCTTTCTTTCTTATAAACAATACTTGTACACCTTAAGGAGATACACTTGGTAGAATATAACCCTTGTCTAAAAACTCCTATAATTGCTTTCTAAGTTCCTAAAGTTCTATAGGTGTCATTCTATAGGGAGTCTTTGAAATTGGAGTAGTTCTCGGAACCACATCAATAGAGAGTTCAATCTCTCTGTCAACAGGTAGTCTAGGTAACTCCTCAGGAAAGACATCCGAAAATTCTTGTACCACAATGATCTCCTCTAATTTGACTTCTTTTTGTTCGTCCCTCACATAAACAAGGAAAGCCTGGCATCCTTACTGTAAAAGACAATCAGCCTTGATAACTGATATCAAGTTGGGTGAAGGGTTCCCTTCGACACCTTCAAAGGAACATGAGGATTGGTTCAGAAGATTAAAGGTGATCCTCTTTGTAAAACAGTCAAAGTTTGCATGATAGGTTGATAGCCAATTCATGCCTAAAATGACATCAAAGTCATTAATCCTTAAATAAATTAAATCTACTAACAACTCCTTGTCTCCTATCTTCACTATACATGACCTATAAACTGAGTTTGTGATCAGAGAATCTCCAATAGGTGTAGCCACAATCAGTTCAAAATCTAGTGGTTCAGGATCAATGTGCTGATTATTAGCAAATTGAGGAGATACAAAAGAGTGTGTAGAACTAGGATCAATTAGTACTTGAGCCAAATTCTGAAAAATATATAAAGTACCTCAAATAACTGAAGGGGATGCTCCTAATGGGTCATAGCAAATACTCTACCATGTACTCTTAGCCTCTAAGCATACCCTTCCTGCCTTATCTGTTGCGGCTGTGGCTGTTGTGTCCTTGACCCTGGGCAATCCCTCATTTAAGTGTCTTTGTTTCCCGCAATTGAAACAATTCCCGGTAATTAGGTAGCACGGTCTATCCCCATGATTTCTTCCACACTTCTGACAAGCCTTGCCTATAAACCTCTTAGATACTACCTCATCAACCTTTTGTCTCTTTCTTGTTGTAGCTACCTCTACCCTTTGTAGTTCACCTACCACACCCGATCTGGCTCTTTTCTGATCTTGAGTCCTTAGGAATTCTGTACAATCTCTTTCCACTATTTATGCTCGGTCCACGATCTTTGCATACGTCTGCAACTTCAAAGCTAACAACTTCATCCAAATCAATAGTTTTAGTCCCCTTTCAAACCTCCTAGCCCTCATTCCTTCATCCTCTACTATGTGTAGAACAAACCTGGCTAGTTCTGAAAATTTAGTTTCATATTGAGCTACCATCTTATTCCCTTCACCAAGTCCAAAAAATTCTACCTCCTTATGCTCTCTTACATTATCTAGGAAATATTTCTCATAGAACATGTTCAAAAAAACCTCACAGGTCCAACCCGTCTCAACTGATATTGTTCATTTTACTGTTCTCCACCAATGTTCAGCCTCTCCTTCAAACATAAATGTGGCTAAAGTGACTTTTCTTTCAGCTCTACACAAACACCTCAAAGATCTTCTCTATTCCCACGATCCATTTCTCAACCTCTAAAGGATCTGGTAGACATTTGAACACAGGAGGATTTAGTTTCCTAAACCTCCAATCTCATGGTCATTTGAATTAGATCCTCTGGCCTTAGTGTATTCTAGCTACTTTGCATCATTGTTTGCTATTGTGACACGGAGATTATCCCAACCAAAGCTCTCAACACTTCATCCATCTCATTAGAGTTTGATGTCGAAGTTTTCTTCATATACATCACTTTCATGTCCACCATAAGACAAGGTTCAAAATACAACTACCTAGGAAGGAAACCCTAAGAACCAAAATTTTGACCAATCTAGAGTGATTCTATTACTCTAATACTATAATTGTCGTGACCCGAAATCGGTATCTTGAATTATGACTATCATGTATAAACCATAGCAGTTATTTAGGATAATACCTGCAAGACAACCTTTATGGTTGCATCAGAGTAACTAAATAGCGGATTCTAGAGTGTGGTGTCTTGAGTCTAGTGGGAGGTTTTCTACTAAGTCCTTCAGGTCAATTCTTGGTGGTGAGCAGCTTCTTACATCTCCTAAATTGTCCACGTCGTTGCTATGGAAGTCTAAAGCCCCTCCTAGAGTCAAAGCTTTCGTTTGGACAACCTTGCTTTATCGGATCAATACTGCAGATATGATACAAAAGAGG
>JAUPMG010116153.1:0-25659 GCA_031762675.1 Pachysandra terminalis | reverse complement strand
TCTAAGCTGAATTGGGTAAGAACTTGGTCTTTATCTTAAACAGAAAGCAACGAGAACAAGGAAAACGTTAAACAAAAGGCAACATCAAAATGCCAATTACTAAAAGAAATGACTAAACCTCTTCCTTTTCAATGTGCAAGAAAAAATAAACTATAAAAAAATATTCATTAAAACTGGAAGAGTCAACAATATTGATGTGATTTCCGAGCCTATTTACTTTTACTAACAAAGCAATCTAATTAATAATGAGAACAAAGTAGTGTGCTAATAATTGGTTCATTGTATTTTTTATCGCATAGTGGATATTGCTCTAAATTGCAAAATATTTCATCATTGTGTTGAAATGTACCATACAAAAAGAAGATATGAAATGCTTAATAACACTAAGAAAGTTCAAGGTAGCTCCCAGTGTGTTCATTGTCTTTCTATGTTCATGGGAGATGTGATTTCAAATAAGAGAGATGTTAATAAGTGTCTTCAGTGTATCTCCCAAAAGAATGTTCTTCATGCATAAAGGCTTTATTTTGTTGACGACACTACAATAATATCTATACGGCTTATGTCCTAACCTCAATATGCTTGGAACCACTCACATATGTCAATTATTATTTAACAAAGATAAGTAGAACATTTACAGTTGTTAATGCAAATTTTGAATAAAAAAATTCAATAATCATGTTGGCAAATATCCACTATTGACTTTTAGATCAAAGGTCTTGCTCATTTACTCTAGTAGAGATATTGATTCTCAATGTGATCGTAGAGATATGGATTCTCACAGTGACTATTTTAGTATAATGGTTTTGACGTGCCATATGTACATGTAGTGCACCGTGTATGATGCAGTTGATCATATAGTGTTGGGCCCATCAGATATCTATAACTATCTGCTCAATCGATCAACTGTCTATGGGTCATAGTTCGGATCACATCAATGTGGTGAATAGGCGAAGCACAATAAACACCCTAGAATTTGATTTCTTAAGACTGCTAGCTATAATCTAGAAAGTACAACTAACTATTTATGACTTAAATATTTATCAGAATGTTGGTTGACATCTCTTAGGTAAAGGCATGTAAATAAGAAAAAATCAATTAATGGCTTCATCACTTGACTAAAGAAAAATTCATACCAAAACATTAAAGCAAGCAATAGGTGCTATACTGTCATGCTGATCTCCTCTTAGAATTTTCTTCATTGTTTTTCTGTATATGTAACGATAGATTGTGAAATTGCTACAAAGGAGAAAGATAAGAAAAATAAAAACTTGGATGAGAAGGGGATGCTTTTCTTTCTGGCTGCATTCCTTGTAATGCTCCTTAACAACACTACATGTATTTGTGGGGATGCTGTTTTGCAGAAGAAGTACCTTAACAATGCTACCATCGCCGCCTGATGAGACGATGAAGATGAAGAGTTTTCCATAGCCTCTAAGGTCAATAAACTCACTTTTCAGTTGAAAAGATACCTCGTATTTGAAATTCATACTTTAACATAAATAAATAAATAAAGTTTCTTAGTATAGAGAGTTCAAGAACAGACCATTCTAAGACTTACAAAAATAAAAAGAAATTTTTTTCCTTACCAAATCAAAGCACCTCACATCTATGCACTGTGGAACGTGTAACCCGCCTACGGTCCTATTCAACTACCTATGAACGAAACGAAAGAACAAACATGATGAAATTAAGAAGAATGAAATTATAAAACCGAATTAGATTGGTTTGGTTTTGGCTTGAAGCCTCAGTTAAATCGAACCGAACTGAAACCCAAAATCTAATAGCCCTAATCAATAGGAGTGCGACTTAGGTCGTTTAAATATGAAATCGAACTGATCCAACCTGACTTCGATTCGGTTTGGGTTGGGTTTCTAAATATTTGGTTCGGTTTTCGTTTTGAAATTATAAGACCGAATTAGATTGATTTAGTTTTGGGTTGAAGCCTCGGCTAAATCGAACCGAAACCCAAAATCTAATAGCCCTAATCAATAAGAGTGCGACTTAGGTCAGTTAAATATGAAATCGAACTGATCCAACCTGACTTCGATTCGGTTTGGGTTGGGTTTCTAGGTATTTGATTCGGTTTTTGTTTTGAAATTATAAAATCGAATTAGATTGGTTTGGTTTTGGGTAGAAGCCTCGGTAAAATCGAACCAAATGGAAACCCAAAATCTGATAGCCCTATTGAGTAGGAGTGCGACTTGGGTCCGTTAAATATGACACCGAACTGATCCAAACTGACTTTGATTCGGTTTGGGTTGGGTTTCTAGACATTTGGTTCGGTTTTAGTTTTGAATTTATAAAACCGAATTAGATTGATATAGTTTTGGGTTGAAGCCTCCATTAAATCGAACCGAAGCGAAACCCAAAATCTGATAGCCCTAATCAATAGGTGTGGGACTTGGGTCGGTTAACTATGAAATCGAACTGGTCCAAACTGACTTCGATTTGGTTTGGTTTGAGTTTCTAGATTTTTGGTTCGGTTTTCATTTTGAAATTATAAAATCGAATTATATTGGTTTTGTTTTGGGTTGAAGCCTGGGTTAAATCGAACCAAACTGAAACCCAAAATCTGATAGCCCTAACGAGTAGGAGTGCGACTTGGGTCGGTTAAATATGACACAGAACTGATCCAAACTAACTTTGATTCGGTTTGGGTTGGGTTTCTAGACATTGGTTCGGTTTTCATTTTGAAATTATAAAACCGAATTAGATTGATTTAGTTTTGGGTTGAAGGCTCGGTTAAATCGAACCAAACCAAAACCCAAAATCTGATAGCCCTAATCAATAGGAGTGCAACTTAGGTGGGTTAACTTTGAAATCGAATTGATTCAAACTGACTTCGATTCAGTTTGGGTTGGGTTTCTATATATTTGGATCGTTTTTGTTTTGAAATTATAAAATCGAATTAGATTGGTTTGGTTTTGGGTTGAAGCCTCGATTAAATCGAACCAAATGGAAACCCAAAATCTGATAGCCCTAATGAGTAGGAGTGCGACTTGGGTCCGTTAAATATGACACCGAACTGATCTAAACTGACTTCGATTCGGTTTGGGTTGGGTTTCTAGACATTTGGTTCGGTTTTAGTTTTGAAATTATAAAACCGAATTAGATTGATTTAGTTTTGGGTTGAAGCCTCGGTGAAATCGAACCGAACCGAAATCCAAAATCTGATAGCCCTAATCAATAGGAGTAGGACTTAGGTTGGTTAACTATGAAATCGAACTGATCCAAACTGACTTCAATTTGGTTTGGTTTGGGTTTCTAGATATTTGGTTCGGTTTTCATTTTGAAATTGTAAAATCGAATTAGATTGGTTTTGGTTTTGGGTTGAAGCCTCGGTTAAATCGAACCAAACTGAAACCCAAAATCTGATAGCCCTAATGAGTAGGAGTGCGACTTGGGTCGGTTAAATATGACACAGACCTGATCCAAACTGACTTCAATTCGGTTTGGGTTGGGTTTCTAGACATTTGGTTTGGTTTTCGTTTCGAAATTATAAAACCGAATTAGATTGATTTAGTTTTGGGTTGAAGCCTCGGTTAAATCGAGCTGAACCGAAACCCAAAATCTGATAGCCTTAATCAATAGGAGTAGGACTTAAGTCAGTTAACTATGAAATCGAATTGATCCAAACTAACTTCGATTTGGTTTGGTTTGGGTTTCTAGATATTTGGTTCGGTTTTCATTTTGAACTTATAAAATCGAATTAGATTGGTTTTGTTTTGGGTTGAAGCATCGGTTAAATTGAACCAAACTGAAACCCAAAATCTGATAGCCCTAACGAGTAGGAGTGCGACTTGGGTCGATTAAATATGACACAGACCTGATCCAAACTATCTTTGATTCGGTTTGGGTTGGGTTTCTAGACATTGGTTTGGTTTTCGTTTTGAAATTATAAAACCGAATTAGATTGCTTTAGTTTCGGGTTGAACCCTCTGTTAAATCGAATCAAACCGAAACCCAAAATCTGATAGCTCTAATCAATAAGAGTACGACTTAGGTCGGTTAAATATGAAATCGAACTGATCCAAGCTGACTTCGATTCGGTTTGGGTTGGGTTTCTAGATACTTGGTTTCGTTTTCGTTTTGAAATTATAAAACCGAATTAGACTGATTTGGTTTTGGGTTGAAATCTCGGTTAAATCGAAGCGAACTGAAACCCAAAATCCGATAGCCCTAATGAGTAGGAGTGCGACTTGGGTCCGTTAAATATGACACCGAACTGATCCAAACTGACTTCGATTCGGTTTTGGTTGGGTTTCTAGACATTTGGTTCGACTTTCGTTTTGAAATTATAAAACCGAATTAGATTGATTTAGTTTTCGGTTAAAGCCTCGGATAAATCGAACTGAACCGAAACCCAAAATCGGATAGCCCTAATCAATAGGAGTGCGACTTGGGTCGATTAAATATGAAACCAAACTGACTTCGATTCGGTTTGGGTTGGGTTTCTAAATATTTGGTTTGATTTTCGTTTTGAAGTTAGAAAACCGAATTAGATTGATTTGGTTTTAGGTTGTAAACTCGGATAAACCGAAACCCAAATTCTAGTATATGTAGTCAAAACCAAACCGATTTTAAACCAAATTATAGTCCATCTCTCTCTCTCTCTCTCTCTCTCTCTCTCTACAACGTGTATAGAGAGAATTATAGCAATAGTCACTTCTACTTTTTTAATCATAAATCATGATTATAATCCCCTATTCTCTCCCCCTTTAACCCCATCTCCTTCTCCTTCTCCTTCACCATTGTTGTTGTAACAGTAGCACTCCAAACACGTCAGAAACACCTCTGAACTTCTATCGCCGATCTTCATTGTCGAGCAATGTCTCTAAGACATCGCTTCAATAGAAGCGGGGGCTCATAGCAGAACGTTCCGCATTATCGAGTTGTTTTGAAATAATATATTTTTTTATTTTTTTGCTACAGTTCTTATGGGAGAATCGGGGTCTTATGCGACCCCGGGATCCCGCCATAAGGATCAAATGTAAGTCCTTAGATTCTCTACCATGTACACACAAATTTCAAATTAACAGATCCGATCCTTAGTTGGGTAGGACTATCAATTACCCGAGTCATATTTGGCTTGAATTCGGATATCTAAATTTACTGGCTTACACAGGCATTTGGTTGTAGTTTTAGAATTTGATTCTGGTTAAAATCGATTTTACTTTACAATTTGAGTTGGATTCTATGAGTTAAATTATGAGAGTGATTATAGAATCAGTGATATAATCAGAATCGTCGTCAAGCTTGATTTTGTGATCGTTCGTCAAGCTTAAGTCCTTCTCTCTCTCTTGAGTGATGAGTTCACTCGCAGGACCTATCTCTCTCTCACTCTCTTGAGTGATGAGTTCACTCGCAGGACCTATTTATATATAGGCTAGATCACATTATGACAATGTTGAAACTGATAAACAGTACGGCTGTACTTTTTTGACAAATACGAAACTGTCCCTATTCTTCGAACAAAGTTCACTCCTTTTGAAAAATTATCCCCATACTTTTCTTCAACTCCGCACAACAATTTAAAAATCTTAAGAAAAAAGTGAATCTTAGGGACCCACAACTGTCATCGGCTTCTATTCATTAAAGTAGAAGCCGGTACAAGTTATGGGGTTCTCATGGACGTGTCAAATTCCTGTGCTCTAGAGCATAGAATAGCCTCAACTAATTTATTAGTTCAAGCATTATGTGGAGAATGATGCTATCGAAGCCACAGAAGGCAATGATAATTCAATCACCACTATCATTGATTGAGGCTTTTTTAGATATTAAGGATATAATAATAATTTTATTTTTATTATATTTAATCTTAATTATAAGATATTTTTTTTTTCTATGGCTATTTTTTTCTAACAAGAGAGGGCTCGGGTCGTTTAAGTAAGTGGTCTCAATATCGAGTCTTTGTGGATGTAGCAAATCTTGTTGGGAGAGGTCTCCGCTTTGGCGCCCGACTGTACTTTAGAAAAATAGTCCTAGGCAAAGATTAGGATACCTTGGGAAACTGAAAATAAGAGGATAATAAAATCGAGTATGCATTTGTACACGCAAATACTATTTACTGAACCACATACACGTGTCTTATTTGTGCTTGATTTATTTTTCTTCTCTCTCCATGAAATAAATCTCTCTTTGTCTTCTCTCTCCATGAAGAGCTTTACAGCAGTTTGATTCATACAATTCATTCCAAAGCATTGATAGTCTTTTTTTTTTTTTCTTCTCATTCGTTCTAGTTTAACTTGGAACTTCTCATATTTTAGATACTTCTATAAGTTCTATGTATGTTTTATCATTTTATATTAATTGGTGAGTCAACTCAATGAGTCACCAACTCATTCAAATTGTCAGGGAATACCGAGTGATTCAATTTCATAAACTTTTAACATTCGATTTCTATCAATTTATTTCTTTCAATCAAAAGACAAGAAAGAAATTCCAGATGTTAATTGACACTCTTGGTCGAGTAGTGCAATCTTGTCTTCACTCTTTAATGACCAGTGCCATCTTGTCTACATCAAATTACAATCAATCATATTATTTTCAAAATAATGATTAGAGATAATTTTAAACTTTTATTGCAAGTTGAACATATTTGTTATTATTAAAAAAATAACGCAGAACAAGTTTCTTAACAGGTCATGATTACTAATTGGAGATGAAAAATTTTATCACACAATAAATGTTACGTAGAGACCGATGAAAGTGAGGCATTCGGATAGTACTGATAATCTTATGTATCCGAAAGATCTGAAGGTAATATAGTAATTTTACATGGTTGTTTGTTAGTCCTAAGCATATGGTATATATCATATTTTCGTTTTCCGTCTCTGTAATACTTTTTTGGAGCTTTTGAGAACATAGTAGAATCTATTGTGAATTCGTATGCATAGGCATTTTGACCAAATCATGGAAATCGTTGTCTTGTGTATTTTGATTTGTTTCTTATTCTCTTAGAATCATTTCTCTTTTAATAACTGATATCAAGGCTTCTTTGTTGTCTGTGAAGGTTCAAGCTTCAGATTCTGAAAGATGTAAATCAAATATGTTTTTTTATCGAAAGGATCTTTTTCAACCTATAAGAGGATTGTCGAAGAAACCTGAGAACATGATAGATGATGAATGGGAGATTCTTGACAAGAAAGCCTAAGTACGATCAGATTATCCCTTTCGACATATGTGGTTTTTAACATCTCTGAGAATAGATTTAATGGTGGTTCTGTCCAAGATGTACGAGAAACTATCCTTATCAAATAAAGTTCTTCTAATGAAAAAACTATTCAACATAAAAATGACGAATCTTTATAGTGTAGCTGAACACCTAAACGAGTTCAACACGGTTACGAATCAGTCGGAATATGCTTTGAAGATGAAATCAAGGCTTTATTGATTTTGTATGGATTGTCAGATAAAGAATCTAAACAAATCTCTTTATTCAACCGTGAAGAGAAAGAGAGGAAGCATTGCATTGCATTGATCTTATAGATCTTTACACAGTACATATGTAAGGTAAGAGAATATTTACACAGTAATATTCTGTATAGTTGTGTGGTAAGTTTCTAAAAATAAATAATATACAATAAAGAGTTTTGCTAGGACTCTTTCAAACGGGAACTGTGAGATTTGATTTGCTCTATTTTTTCAAGTATAGAAGTTGATTCATGATCATTTCCCTTTGATTTCAGTTTTGAATTGTGTTGGTCCTCAGCCTCTTATTAGATATTATTCCATTGATTTTGTATGGATTGCTAGATATCTGAGATAGCCAAGCAATGGATGTAAGTAATTCCTCTGCTTCATGATGGAATGACTTCAACCGTTTCATTTCATGACGTATTGAGTGATGGATGAAAACGACTAAAATAACTTGTGAAATTTTAATGGCCCTCCAAATCTGTAAACAATTTAATTGATCGACCGAATATATGGTCCAATCAACCAATTAATACAAACCCTTGGCACGTCCAACACAAGAGAGTAAAAGAAATTGGATAGATGAAACCAATCTGATTATTGAAAAATTAGAATAGGGCTTGAAGCCTCTCTCCGAAATAAGAGTGAGAACTTGGATAGTTGAAACCAATCTCATTTTTGAAAAATTAGAATGGGGGCTTGAAGATGTTTCTGTTGATCAGATTTGTCTGAAGAATTGAAAAAACAATATGAGCTCATCTATGCAAAGCATCTAAACCGCAGCTCTTAATCTTACGAGAGGGTAACCTCGAGGGAACACCGTGGGCTTGTATATTGGAAGCCATGGGCAGAAGCTCATTGCTCGGGACCTATTCCCTAGCAGATTCACTCAAAGGAAGATCCTTAACACCTCGTCGTTATAATCGCTAATGGAAATATAACGAACCATTACTTTCCCATTTTCCGTCACTACATATACCCTCATTCTCGATGACAGATAGGTGCATCTGTGAGAGAAGTGCAACTCCTCCTACCAGTATTTGGGCCCCAACCCCACATCACCTAAACAACACCCACAAATGCCTTCTAGTGTAAAACTTCCCTTTTACAATTCTTGCTTCGAGTTAGTCTTCATATTCTCTTTGTTCTCACTCTCGTATTAATCTATTTAGTTATCAGCTTATCTATAGAATTTTATTCAAGAACTACATTTGGAAATGTTTGGTGGGAGTCTTTTAAGTTTTAGGAAATCTTCGAGTCGTGAGGTGCTTATCAGTAGTCCACATGATTTTGAGAATCTGACAACCATGAAGAGTTTAACTCAAACTCAAAATAAATAAATAAGCTAGAAATAAGTTTAAAGAAAAAATAATATATAAAATATAAAAAAACAGATAAATCCTAAATTTTAAGTATTAAAATTGATTATCTTAAAGTCCTAAATATTAAATGTTAAAAAAAAAAAAAAAAACCCTAAAAAATTTTAAACCTTAAAATCTAAAGACCTTAAAAAAATATGAACCGTATACCCTAAATATTAAATCTTAAAAAAATAAAAATAAAAAAATTCTAAAGAAGGTTAAACCTTAAGAGGAGAGATGAACCTTAAAATCTAAAAACGCTAAAAATAAAACCTTATATCTCATTTATGTATTTTAGATTAGGTCCCTGCAAATGACATTCTCATTTTTCAATCTTCTTTGCGCATGGTCTTGGGGAAACAAAATTTATGCTGAGACAAAAAAATTATTATGTACCCCGACACCATTCAGCATAGACATGTCGATGACATGTATACATTATCGATGGAATCCACACCTGCAAAACAAGCATATCCTATTTTGTATGATGTCGAGGTATATAACAAATATCCCGTATAAGCATAAAAATGTTTAGGAGTGTCAATTGGTTCGATCTAAACCCAAAATCGAACAAATCAAACTGGAAAAAAAAGAGCCTGTTTGATTTTTTTTTTTTTTGTTTCTTTGGTTTTCATTTTGGTCTGATTATGGTTGAGAAAATAAGTAACCGAATTAATTCAATTCGATTTACGGTTAAGGCTTCCACCATTCGTAAATCGATTTTTTTTTGGTAAGGAAATTCAAATTAGATTAAATCGAAATGAGTCTTTCGATGGCCTATCCCAAACAATCTTCCTTTAATATATCTGACAAAAATATGAAATTGAATTACGTTAAACCCTAAACCGTAAATCAAATTGAATTACAGGATCGTCGGTGGCCTGGCCAAACAATCTTCCTTCAATATATCTGACAAAAATATGAAATTGAATTACTTTAAATCCTAAATCCTAGGCCCTAAACCGTAAATCAAATTGAATTACGAGAAAGACTTCCATTATTAATAACCTTGAGGGCACACCTTGTCAAAATCACTAAGTGGACTCAATCAAATCAAATAAAAAGACAAGTTGAGTCTCCAGCAATTTTAGGGCCACGAGGTGGCTCAAGTGATCCAATATAATGGATAAGATAAGGTTATTTTATTAAAAGGACCTTATGTGGCTGGGCATCAATTGGGTGGTTTAAATAAGTCAATTATTTTGTGGGTCCCTTTATAAATAGCCAAAATGTGACTGGGCCCACAAGAATCAATCAAGGATAAGCCTTCAGCATCCAATAGGGTGGTTCTCTTTACAGTGACAGCTAGGATGAAAATGAAAGGCAATAAATGCATCTGACGGTTTACGAAAAAAGAAAGGATGTTTTTGATGTCCTACACCACATGCATAAACAAGTCGGGCGTACATCGTCTGCACCGAGACTATGTCAACCGACGGGTGCACCGACAATGGGCACACCACACGTGTATCCATTGTCGCCCACGTGATGTTCATGTGAGAACTTGATGGGAATCAGCAAACAACATGATTCCCGTCATTCTCCTTTCTCTCCCTCTCTCTGCATCTCATCTTCTGTCTGTCTGCAAGTCCAAGCCCCCTTCTCAATTCTCCCATCTCCTATCAACGTTTGTTGTTGTGTTCTCCTGTCTCTACTTAGGGAAGAAATTTGGGCATATGGTTGTTCTGTTCTGATCATAAATTCTCAGTTTCAATTGGCAACAGTATTTTCTCTGTTGGCTGCATTTCTTTTTTCTTCTGATGTTATCCCATCAATTGTCTCAACGATTTGGATCTAAGATGCCTCCTTTGATTTTATCTGATTTGAGTTTTCAGGTGTTTTAAGACAAATTCATTGTAATTAAAAAAATGTTTTTGGGAGAGAACTGATAAGGAGCTTGGACTTGCAGACAAGAAGATGAGACGTAGAGAGACCACAACGACGAACGTTGATCCGGATATAGGAAAACTGAGAAGGGGGTCTGGATTTGTAGACAGAAAGAAGATGAGACGCAGAGAGAGAGAGAGAGAGGGAGAGGAAGGAGACTGACGGGAATTATGCCGTTTGCGAATTCCTGTTAAGTTTCCGCATCAGCATCACGTGGGTGACAATGGGTATATGTATCGTGTGCCCATTGTCGGTGCACCCGTCGGTGGACCATGTCTCGGAGCAGACAATGTGCGCCCGATTCTCTTGTATGTGACGTCATTAATTTTGGTAAAGAACAACGAGTACCTTATATAGGTCTCTTCAAACAATTTTTTCTTTGATAAAAGATTTTTTTTAAAGATAAAAGCCTTTATTTAGATTAAAAATTAAGTAATTTTTTATATAATAATATCAAATATAATAATTATAAGATTTATTTATTTATTGGTGTTTTAAGCTTTTAGGATTCGTCTTTTCTTTTAGGGTTTTAATTTTTTTAAAGTTTAGTTATTAGGGTTTAGGGTTCATCTTCTCTTCTTAGGATATATTTTTTGGGAGGTTTAGATTTGAAGATTAATCTGTTTTAGGGTTGAGGGTTCATCTTCTCCTCTTAAGGTATATATATATATATATATATATAGATGTTCTTTTTGTTTTTCGATTTTAAGGTTCATCTCTTTTAGGGTTTAGGATTTTTATTTTCTTTTAGGATTTTAGTTTAGGTTTTTAAGATTATAACATTTAGAATTTAATATTTATGTAGTTTTTATATTTTATATTTCAATTGTTTTTCTTTAACTTTATTTCTACCGATTTTTGTTTTTGAGTTTAACTAAAACTCTAAAAAGCTGCATGTTTCACTAATCCACTTGTCATAACATTATCAAGCGGGGGACTTATAACAACTTTTTTGAGTTTGATTAAAACTCTGAAAGGTTGCCGGTTTCACTAATCCACTTGTCATAACATTATCAAGTGGTAGACCTATATGGGTGACCTCCTCATGACTCTTTTGGTAATTTGACATTTAAATCTATGACGTCACCAATATAAACCGTAAGGGTTTAAACTTTCGTCCGGACACGGGTGGTTGTCACGACCCGATTCCAGGGTATATCCTTCAAGTGTCACCGCTAGAATCCAGCGACACAACTCTCACCCCCTCCACAGGAGGTGGCAAACAAGTGAATAACAAGAGACAAATCTAAATATTTTCCAGGTTGTGCTGCTTACTCTGATAGATTATTGGCGGGCTTGGGTAGAAGCTTCAGCATTGAGATTGGTTAGTAATGATCCTGGTATGACACATCTAGAATTTAAATATTATTTAGATTTTCTCTTGTTATTCACTTGTTTGCCACCTCTTGCAGAGGGGGTAAGAGTTGCGTCGCCGGATTCTAGCAATGACCCTTGAGGGGTATACCCTGGAATCGGGTTGTGACAACTTGGTGTCAGAGCCTAGGATTTAGTAATAAATCTTAGGAACAAAGTGAAAAGACAAATAGAAAGAAATACGTGTATTAGGATTACAAAGAACACCTATAGGATTTTATGGGTAACCTAGGTAAGAGGATAGATATGTAGGGCTAAGAGCAAGGATTGATTGTTGGTTGTGCACTCTTAAGAGTTACTTCTGAAAGACGATGAAGGATAGGAAGCGCACTATTCCGGAAGGTCTGAAGACTGAACTTTTAGAATGTGATGTATGGTGAGTATATTGGGTTAGAAAGTCCAATGGGACATGACCACCAAAAGCTTGCAAGATGTTGATTGCTAAAACGTATGTAGATATGTATAACTCTAACACTGACCAAGTACCTTTATAAGTAAGGGGTGATGTAGTTGTACATACATCAAACCTAGAATTTATGAAAATGAAGGTGTGTTAGCGTAACTATAAAGAAGGGATAAAAGACACATTATGATGTACTTATGATGATTTTCTTCCAAAGAGGAATTTTACCTAAATATAATGAAGATGATAAGTAATTTGTTGAAAACCTAGATTAACATGATAAAGATAAGGGATGTGAAAATATGAAATAGTATGAAATTTTTTGACTTGGTTTGGTTTGAAGTGTGATGGGTGGTAGAAACCTCTGTGCAGTGTAAATGATTTGTTTACCAGTATTAATAGGGATATGTAACGTTTGTTGTGTTAAAGTAGTGATTCGTGTAATAATGTAGAACTAGATCCGTAGGATTTGAAGACGTGAGATTTTGTCGAGTACGGTGATGTGTGCCCATAACCTTTGTGTGTGTTGCCTTACTGAATTTCGGGACGAAATTCTTTCGAGGATAGATTGTAACGACTTGAAAATTTTCGAAAATCTAGAAAATGGTATTTTGATCATTTAATTAATGAACAAGGTTAAACCAGTAAAATTTGCCTAGAAGAATGTAGAATATTGTGTGAATAAACTCCAAACTTAAATTTAAGTTATAACACTTTAAGAGTTGGTTAAAATCACCAATTAAGTGAAAACCCATTTGAGCATATCCAAACAAGCCCCTACCTAACTTAAGAATTGTCTCATAACCCATTGTTTTGAGAATTTGAAGAGAAGAGAGGAGAGAGTGAAACCCCAGAGCTAGAGGAGGAATTCTCAACATCAAAGGCAAGGGAGAAAGCTTGGAGCATCAGAATCGAAGGGGAACGTGATATCGGAAGATCGAGCACGATGAACCCGCGACATCAAGAACACGTGGCGAGTAAACTTCCAATATCTTGGGTATTTGGGCAAAAACCCAAATACCGGTTTTATGCATAATTTCTTGGCATTAAATGTTGTAGAAATGAATGGATAACATGTTGAATTAAGCATCATGTGTAGCATTAACATGAAAATCTGAGATTTAGGCTAAAAACCTAAACTAGGGTTCATGAACTTAACCTAAGCTTGAATATACATTGATTTGATGCATAAATTGTTTAGAATGAATATAAATATGTTTTAGAATGTTATTAGAGTAATTTAGAACCTATTTGGGGGAGTGGAATGACCTAGAGTTGGTTTTAGTGGAGTTGGGAGAACCCAATTCCACGAAATCGCCGTCAGTGGGTGGTCGGTGCACTGACGAATCCACCGACAGGGACTCACCTGTGTAATCGTCGTCCGTCGGTGGGTGGTCGGTGCGCCGACAAACCCACCGATAGGGACTTACCTGTGTTGTGCGAGGGCGTCGGCGGATTGTTAACCCACCGAAGGACCCACCGATGACTCACCAAGGACCCACCGATGGCCCACAAGGAGTGGTTTTGAGGGATTTTAGAAGGGAACCTTGGGGGACTAGAGTGGACCACTCGCACTGATGAGTCCACCTTAGAGTGGTGTGTTTTGTGAGTGTTTGGGAGATAGGGAGACCTATCTACCGACCAGACCTACCTAGAATTGTAGAGTGGAATGGGAAACTAGTGCTTATGAGTATCCTAGTAACACTTAGGTATCAATTGACTTAGAAGGCAAAACCTTAACTCAATGTAATGAGAAAAATCAAATTAATGAGATGAAAGATGTTCATAACTTCTGTGTAAGTAAGAGAACAATGATAAGATATAAAGGTCGAGGCCTAACCTGTAAGTGAAGTAATTCACACATATAAGTAAGAAGGTGCATAACACATGTGACAAATAAGTAACACATGAGCGTAAGGATGAGTCATACGTAGATGTAAACTATATATGAGGATGTAAATGGATATAATGAGTAGATGTGGGGATTTGTGAATATCCCCATGGCATGATTGGATATAATATTGTAAACCATAAGTGGTGTAGTAGTGAATAAATGTGAGTACTGCACCGTACATGAATGTGAATTGTATATGAAAAATAACGAAGAATACGCATGTTTATGAATAAACTTAAGGTATGGTAATGAGAGGTAATGTAAGTAATAACCTCTTCTATCTGAATCACTAAGATGCGATGTGTAGTATCTATAGTATTGATATAAATTGAAAGTGAATGTGATTGATGTTTATGCCTAATAATAGGCATGAGACATAGTACTGTGATGTAAAGGCAAATAATGTAAGTCCTTGAACGTGCATGGTTGTGTTTATTTGTTTTATTTATGAATAAGCATAGAAAAAGGAATTGTGATGTCCGTGGACAAGTATGAGCATGATGTATGTGTATGGGGACAACTTGTGAGTGTCTCTTGAAATGTTGAACATGGAAGTGCAGATCCATGATGTGTGATGATCTGATTGTGATTGGTTGTAGATGCTTTTGTAATGACTTGTTTTCTATTTACTGCATTTAATCTGATTTAGTCGAATTGGAATAACCACCGGTATTGCATATTGACTTCACGGTTGGGATGACTAGTGGTGACTTAACTCTAGAAAGAGTTAGAATGGATAGTGGTAACTATGTGATGCCCGATAGAGGCACAACGGGACAGTTCTATATGATGCCCTAAATAGCCTTAAGAGGCAATGTGAGGGTGTGGACCAGAGATGTCCAATAGGCCCAAATGTTTATTTGTTTTATTTATGAATAAGCATAGAAAGAGGAATTGTGATGTCTGCGGATAAGTATGAGCATGATGTATGTGTATGGGGACTTGTGAGTGTCTCTTGAAATGTTGAACATGGAAGTGCAGATCCATGATGTGTGATGATTTGATTGGTTGTGGATGCTTTTGCAATGGTTTGTTTTCTATTTACTGCATTTAATCTAATTTAGTCGAATTGGAATAACCACCGCTATTGCATATGGACTTCACGGTCGGGATGACCAGTGGTGACTTAACTCTAGAAAGAGTTAAAATGGATAGTGGTAACTATGTGATGCCTGATAGAGGCACAGTGGGGAAGTTCTATGTGATGCCCTAGATAGCCTTGAGAGGCAATGTGAGGGTGAGGACCAGAGATGTCCAATAGACCCAAATGTTTATTTTATTATTCAACTATTGGATGTTGTGAACTAGGATGTGCCACGGGGGAAGTCTATGTGACACCTTAAATACATCCATGAAGGGGAATTCTATGTGATACCTGGATGTATCCCCGTGATAAAAAATAATGGTGGGACATGAGCATCCTATGGGTTGAGAAACCCTAAAACTGTGGTGTACACACAGAATCCACTGAGAGCCTTAGCCATAGATGGCGCATAGAGATCTATGTGACTCATGCGGTCTTAGGAGGGGATCAAGCGTGAACATCCAGTGGTTATAACAACAATAGTAGCGTGCATATCATGTGTTTGTGATTGAATTGTGAATCACGGATAGGGAGACTTGGCTCCCTTATGAATAGTCATGGAGCATACTGCATCATATAGAATATGTAGATGTGAATGGACCAACACGCATGTTACCAAACCCAGTGAGTATGGATGAGAGAACTGTATACTGTGCTGATTGTGGTGATGTGTTGAGTGATATAGTATTTAGTGAATGTTAAAGGTTGTAACTAATAGTTGTTAATTGTAGAACTTAGACTATATCAAGAAAGAGATTGGCAGGTGTTAAGTAATAGATCATATAGAGGTTATATATGAGAACAGATAGAGGGAAAAACTGAGCAAAATAATTGATAAGATTAGAATCATGTAAATACTGCAGACGGTAGTACATAGATAAGAAGATTGAATTGTACATAAACAAACTACAACTTACAGTAATATCATGAGATGAATCACTTGAAGACTAAGAATTTAGTTAAAGGAATATATACAAACTTCTCATAACTCACTTAGTGAATATGACTAGTAGTGAATCCAGTGGATCTTTAGATTTAAATTATGTAGGGGATGTTGTAATGCTAAATAGTGATTAAGACCGAGATTAATCTGATAAAAAGATTATAATTGTTTAGATGATTAGTGTTGAATAATAAACACGTAAGAGTAGAACTTCATATAAATGAACTATATAAATGCATATGTATATCAGATTAAATCTTGATAATCATAATCCACTTATAAGGTATTCCATATTTATTTACTAGATTGGGTTTCTGAGTAAATACCCTGTTATTGTGGGTTTACTTGCGGGATTTATAGCTCACGCTCGTTGATAAATGTTTTTTTGGTTGTGTTGCTTACTCTGATAGATTACTGGAGGGCTTGGGTATAAGCTTCAGCATTGTGATTGGTTAGTAATGATCCTAGTATGACACATCTAGAATTTAAATATTATTTAGATGTCTCTTGTTATTCACTTGTTTTCCACTCCTGTGGAGGGGGTGAGAGTTGTGTCACCAGATTCTAGCGGTGACCCTTGAGGGGTATACCCTGGAATCAGGTTGTGACAGTTGTCCATGTAAATTTTATCACTACCAAATGCTTGTGTCTGCACCTCTTCAATCGGTTGCCTTTTAGTGACAATTTTTTTTATGGCATGAGTTGTTGATCATGATTTTTGTCAAGAATGTCATGTCAGCATAACAATTTGAGGTGGTGAGTCTTGAGTCACGTCATTATCTATTGGACTCTTACGTTGGCATAAAATCGGGATTTGAGACATTAATAACTTTTGTTAATTTGGTCGAATCGGGTTCTCTGGGCATCCCAGTGAACGAATTGAGACTTTGACAAGCCCATTGATGTCTAAAACTCGTCGGCAAACACCATGAGAAGAACCGGGATGAACACTTCTCTCAAAAGAATTAAAATAAGAGAAAAAGCAAAACCGACAAAAATGTTCCACCAAACCGAAGACGAACTTGGCAAACACTTCAACCCCCTTCTAGTTGTCAGGATACTCGACATGGGTGCACGCCTAGGCCAAATGGCCTAGGCACCTGGCCATGCAGGGTCCCTGCTAACCCAGCATGAGTGGGCGTCCGGGGTTTGGAGGACCCCGGCAGGGAGGATGGGACATGACGACGTCTTGGCAATCTATCTCCACCGAGGCCCATTTTTGACTTCTCGATGCTCCTGAAGGACCTGAAATGCCCAATTATTGTATGTATGAATCCCTAGCATGGAATAAGATTACCAAATTGAGAATCGTACACGGTACGGCGCGACCAACTTATATATGATTGATATGAGATGTGTAGGAGTTTGTCAGAGAGATCTCTGTCCTGGACGAGAACCTATTAGGGGGGTTTCCAATGGTCCTTAAGGTGTGTCAAACACGGACGAAGGTATTGTCGACGGCCGAGCCGAACCTCGACACGTTGACCTACAGTTTGATGATGTCGAGCGACGACGAGATATTGCCTCATGAGTTACAATTAATGAGAGATGCATTAAATTGACCGTTACGATAGACATGAAGCCGGTCTTTATGTCTATTAAAGTGATTGTTACCATGTTAATGAGGAGAACTAATACATTGTCATTGCAAGTGAGAAGGATGGTGACACTTGTCACCACCGTAAAGATCCTCCTTGGCCTATATAAATCATATAAGGCTTAAACCAAAGGGGAGAACAGATGTTTGAGTGAGAATACTAGAATCGTTTCTCATTGTACTCCACACTTAGCTCCAGGCTTTGAAAATCTCTGCAGAGATTCTCCGGCGTACTTAAGAGAGAGAGAGAGTAGTTGGGAAGACTTATCAAACAACTCTTGAGGGGACAATGGTCCGGACTTGAGCATCTCCCTTAGTCGGGTTATAGCTACAACCTACTTTCCATGCCTTCTCGACCCGTTCCCCCATTCTCAGTTCAAGTAAACATCTTGAGAACTGTCGTATTATAACAGTTTAGGCCCGAGTCGGATCTGACTATCTCGATCCTGAGAACACATAAGAGAACACACAAACTTATTCACTAAAATCCCACGTACAGACGTTAAAGTGTACCTATAATTTATATCCTCGAGACTAAACTTTCCTTTCATTTCTATCATGATTTCTTAAAGACATCGGCTTAATAAAGATAAAACAAGTAACAAAGACTGACGAAAGGCAAAATGTGTTAAGCTCTATAACAACTTTCATTGGTTGTAGTGAAGAGTGTTTGTGTCATATGAAGAATGATTTGACCAATTCAGACCATCCATTTAACAAGGGACTCACTGAATTAGATATGTATACAATAATTGAACCTATATAAGCCCCACACGTATTAAGGTTTGTCACATGTATCAATGGTTGTTCAATTTTTTAATGTTTTTTAAGTTTTACATAAAAAAAAGAAGTTTATTTAGGTGAGCCCTTTATGCCATGTGGCAAATGTCTTTGCAACTGAAACTTGGGAGTGTGAATTAGATGCTGGTGGCTTTGTGGTGTGAATGCGGGTGGCACCTTATGGGCCCATGTCACCCAACTTCATGTGTACAACGAACAAAAAAACTGTTTTAGATTTTTTGTTTTGTTTTTGTTTTTTTTTTTTTCACAATGTGGTGATGACTTTTGGGTTACGGGAGCTAATAGAGAGTTGCCCGCACTCTCCCACACCACAAAGCTACCCGCACTTGATCCGCTATCAAAACTTGGTATGTGACCTAGGTTTACCCAATGTATACATAGAGAACTAGTTTTACTAGAGAACCAGGAATCATTACAAAATCCACAAAAAAAAAAAAGAAATTAAAAAAAAAAAAGTATTCCTTTATATAAAATATATATATTCGGGTTCTAAGTTTTGAATGCCACTAAATTATGCTAAAGCTTTGCATTAAGTACTCACTAAATAATAAAAACTTGCAACCCTTCTCTAAGTCGCTTACCATTTACAGGAATCAATCATACTGGTTATGTTACCTACCAATGCGAGTAACTTCACCAATTTTAAATTCCTAGTTTGGCATGATTTAACATTGTCCACATCACTATTACAAAATCCCTTTTAACATATCAAATTTCAGACTCTAACATGCTTGTCAAATGAAAACATTTATGGTAATTTATGTACTTTATTTTCGTTAAAAGGATTTATACTAATATGTCATTTTAAGCTTAACCTCAATTATTCAAATAAGGAAATGAGTTGTGTGCAAATCACCTTTCCAAAAAAGAGGTTGAAGATGTAGACTAATAGTGGAAACCTAAGAGAGGATGAATCTTATAATAAGGTTGAGGAAGGCTCTTTGAGAGGTGAAGAAGAAACGTAGATGTTTTACACTTTGGAACATGGTTTGCAAGATCCAGTTTCTGTTCCACGCAAGTCCAGCTTTTGTTAAAAAAGAAAGAGAACAATGAAGAAGAAATCAAGCACACAAAGGAATAGATTTACATGGTTCGATAAATAGTGCTTATGTCCACGGATGCATACTCTATTCTCTATTTTCCAAAGCTCAGAATAACGTGTTACAATGATGAAACCCCAAATCTCAAAAGTATGAATAAATATTTTATAATTTGGGCTAAACATAATAAAAGTGAAACTACTATTATACCCTTATATCCCCATATCCCATAAATTGGATATATACAGAATTAATCAGGATTATCCTCGTCAACCTTAGAGGGGAGAAATTCTCAGTTGCCCCAGTAACATCAGTCTCCACATAACAATAGCTTTTTGGCCGAGTCCTCATTAGGGGTATTTTAATAAATTTATCCCTCTGTAATGTGATTATAAGCCTAAATCTATTAAGGTGGTGGTAAGATAGTTATTGTGAGTAGAGTCGTGTGTGAAAAACATTTCTGTGACCCTTGTTCTTGATTTTTTTTTTTTATTCATAGCGGATTCCTGCAGCTCCCTGATTTTCTCTTGCAAGGGTTTCCACGTAAATTTGTCTTGTTTTTGATTTATACTAAAGATTGCGTTTTCATTCACAATTTGAAAAATCAATATTAGTTTGATTCTACGATTTGATTTTCAATTCAACTACCTTTTTCGACTAAATCCATAGTGAAAACTTCATTTAAAATAAAAAGAAAAAAAAATGATTTAAAGATCGCTTCTTAGGCCTTCCGAGTTTCGACTAATTCTATCATAGAGGCCAACGATAGACAATAAAATTGAAAAGCCCAGCCCATTCAACTCCTTAAAATCCAGGTATTAAGAAGAGGGGAAGCTAAAGCCATATAACTGGCACAGAAGGGGCAAAGCCAGGCGATGTGGGACACATTCCAACACACCCCCCAAACACATCAGACACAGGCCCAACCAAGCTCTGATACCAAATTGAAAAGCTCAGCCCATTCAACTCCTTAAAACCCAAGTATTAAGGAGAAGAGAACTAAAACCATATAACCAACACAAAATGGGCAAAGCCAAGTGATGTGAGACACATTCCAACAAATAACTCTCCACTGAACACAACTTCTAACTTTCAACATACTGGGCTCTCCAATGTGACAGTTAAGGCATGCAACCTAGATTCCATGTGGGTAGATTGTTTTGTATGCTATATTCTTACTCTAGTTCATCTCATTAGTCTACATGTCCTCTATACATATAATTATAGTCATAAATTTATTCGTGTTGAAAAATAAATGAGAGATTACTCATCTACCTTAATTATCCATGCGAATATAGTAAGAATTCATTTAGATATCCAAAGATTTGTAGGCAAAAATCAAATCACCAATGCATAATTATGACTCAATTTATTTGACAGAAATGAAGATTTATTTCATATTTTTATTGATCTACTTAGAAATCCAATTCTGATAGAAGTTAAGATATCCAACGCTCATTTATGTCTTCATGTAAGATCCAAGCGAGATGAATTGGAGGACGATGCATCCACTTCTTAAAGCAATCATCATCGCTAGCCTTGAATGCAAGGCATTCATACTTGGTTGCTTACAAGTGCATGTTAGACCAAGAAAACCAAAAACATTTATTTATATGGATAGCTTAACTGACTAGAATTTGAGGGTTATATATCGTCTACAACAAATTGTTACAACAGATCCTGCAGCCTCTTTTTATTTTCAAATGATTTTGTTATTAAAAAAATTAAGATTTTTATTACAACCAACCAATCATAACTCTTGTTACAGAAAATGTTACATGAAAATGTTGTAGAAGATACGTGCTCGAATTTGAGGTAAGATTTGTATAAGGAAAGCATCTCCATCGGTAAGAAAATGCGAAAAAAAGGAAAAATAAATGCAAAAATTAAAGAATACACAACGGTCAAAAAATGATTATTAAAATTTATTTTCATGTTTAAAACAAACAATGAGTTTATGTTTAAAATGATCAAAGAAGCAATATTTCTCCATCCAATGAAAGTATCTATAGACTTATGTTTCATTTTTTGTTGGTTTGAAGTAGCTTCATTAGTATGGATAGCTTAATTGACTAGAATTTGAGGTTTATATATCGTTTACAACAAATTGTTACAATAGATCTTGAAGCATGACTACAAATTGTTACAATAGATCCTGAAGCATGACTTGTGATTGGTCTCTTTTTATTTTCAAATGATTTTGTTATTAAAGAAATTATGATTTTTATTACAACCGGCCAATCATAGCTCTTGTTGCAGGGAATGTTACATGAAAATGTTGTAGAAGATACATGCTCGAATTTGAGGTATGATCTATTTAATGAAAGCATCTCCAACGGTAAGAGAACGCGAAGAACAGGAAAAATAAATGCAAAAATTAAAGAATACACAACGGTCAAAAAACGGTTATCAAAATTTATTTTCATGTTTAAAACAAACAATGAGTTTATGTTTAAAATGATCAAAGAAGTTATATTTCTCCATCCAATGAAAGTATCTACACTACAAAAAAAGGGATATTTAACGGCGGTCCTAGAACAACCGCCGTTATATATAGTTACCTCAGCGATCTTCTTAGATCGCTGAGGAAGATAACTATTAACGGCGGTTTTAAGGGGACCGCCAATAAAGGAGTGACATATTATCGGCGGTCCTTGGTAGACCGCCGAGAAAGGTGTAAGTATAGTCGGCGGTCGAGAAAGGTGTACGTATAGTCGGCGGTCTATCAAGACCGCCGAGAAAAGAGTAGATATAACCCGCAATTTTCCCTCTCCCTCTCGATTTCCCCTCTCTTCCTTTCTCTCCAGCCCTCTGCGCTTTCCTCTCCCGCCCTCACAGCTCTCTCTTCCCTCACGATTTCCCCTATCAATCTAGCCGTTTACAGGTATCCCTCCCGATTTTCTCTCTCTCCCTCACTCTCCCTCACGATTTCCCCTCTCCCTCTTGATTTGCTCACTCTCTCCCTCACGACGCCATCGAACTAGGGTTTCTAATCTGTTCTTTTTTTCAGATCTTGTGATTCTGTTCTTCTCAATCAATTGCTGAAGCGGCTACTGTAATTTGATCCTCATGTTTAATTGGATTGATTTTCAGGTATTAGTATGTAAGATTAGCATTTTTCTGTATTTCTTTAGTGGATTATCAAACCTCTTTCTTAATTGTTTACTACTCTGTGATTTGGTTGTTCAGGAATATACTATGGAGTTTGACGACCTTCTTATTTTAACTAGTCTCAAGCAATTGGTAGTGGATGTTCGTGCATCAGATATTCATAGCCTTCTTGTATTTAGTTCCCTGATAAACGCGTCTCCTTTCTTGCATAGTTTTGTCTTGCAGGTGAATGCTCTTCCCTTGTAGCTTTAGCTTCAGGAAATGTGGAGTTTATAGTTTAGACGGTTGAATGATGCCAATGGCACTTTTGTTTTCTCTGCATAAAGATCCCCACTTTCCTAGTTCCTACCATTTATAGGAGTTTGCCACGCCATTTTACCATTTAGTTTTGCCATAACTTTCCCTTTACAACTTTTTTTTTCAATCGTGATGGTCTTAGTTTTATTTCAAGCGTTATTTACAATCTTGATCATTGCTTTTATTGTGTTTATGTTCTATGGCTTAGAACTTATATATTGATTTACATATGTTGCGTTTTTGTATATTGATTTATATATTGATTCTTTTCTAGTTCAATTCCCTTTAGGTGATGTCTCTGTGCAATAGTTCTGTTTTCTTTTCTTTCTTTTTTTTTTCACACTGCTCTCTCTCTCTCTCTCAAATCCCTTTATGCACATTTTTGATGTCAACTTCTTCTTTTCTGCTAACATGCACATTACTGTACAAAACAAACATAAACCTTCCATTAACTTGCTTTTTAAAATTTCTGTGAGATACTATTTGACTTGTTCACGTGTACAATATTGACCTACTACTGTTAATATCTACAGGTTTTATGAAGGCATGGTGGTGGGGTGAGGGTGAGGGTGGTGTTGGAGGTGGGGTGAGGGTGAGGGTGGTAGTGTGGTGTTGGTGGTGGGGTGAGAGTGAGGGTGGTAGTGTGGTGGTGTTGATGGTGGGGTGAGGGTGGTAGTGTGGTGTTGGTGATTTTGAGTTTACAACGGAGTGTGCCTTATTTGATATCCTGAACATTCCACTCTATCATGGTTGGATTGTCAATCACCAGGTAGGTATGGCAATATCACCAAATCTTGTTTTATGGAGCAAATTTCCTTATTTCTGTTTTTGCTTGTATCCCCTCTTTTGCTTGCAATTTAGCCACTTAGAACATTTTTTGCCATTCTAGTGCCAATTTTCACTAATTACAAGTTGTAGTTCAATTTATATGAAATGATGAATACATATGTATAAAAACCTTAAAAAATTTCTTTCATGTTTTTTCCTAGATTTATATTGATACTTGAAATTCAGAATGAAATTTCCATTCTATTAGATTGGTCCATGTATTAGCAAAGTGTTTGCTTACTGTATTCTTGAAGGGACAGTTTTAAATTTAGATTATGGATGATGGATCTTATCTTAGATTCCAATTGAATGAAATTTCAAATCTAAGTTTGTAATCTCTCTCTCTCTCTCTCTCTCTCTCTCTCTCTCTCTCTCTCTCTCTGCAGGTTTAGTAATGCTGTGTAGAAGAATAGGTTAAATTTTTTTTTTAAAAAAAAAGAGGGCATTAATGGCGGTCATATAGGACCGCCGTTAATTGACATCTTTAATGGCGGTCATAGACCGCCGTTCAATAAAGACTCTATAACAACGGTTATGGACCGCCGATCCAAATCATTTGTCGGTGGTCCTGTTAAACCGTCGTCCCGTCCGTCGATAATACTTTCCTCGGCGGGGGTCTCCTGGACCGCCAATGTATTAAAAGACGGCAGACTTAACATATTAGACGGCGGTTCGAGACCGCCGGCTAAAACCATATTTTGTAGTGGCATACAGAGATGCACAAACAATCACTTCAATCAACATGTGCAATGCAATGCAAGTGGTATGATGCAATTATGAAATGAGGATGATGTGCAATACAATGCGAGGGTAATTAGGCCTAGCCCAATCATATGTTCAATCAATCTCACGACCATTCAACCCATTCTTTATGAGACTTGCACCCATGGTAGAATGCCACCATTCCTATTCTTTAAGGGACTTACGCCCAGGGCAGGATACACCAGTAGACCAAACATTCCTTTAGGGACTTTCACCCACGGTGGAAACACACCTGTACCATTCCTTTAGGGACTTTTGCCCACGGTGGATACACATCTGTACACAGTATCATTCCTTTAGGGACTTTCACCCACGGTGGAAACATACTTGTACACAGTACCATTCCTTTAGGGACTTTCACCCACGGTGGAAATACACCTGTACACAAACATAATCCAAACCATGCAATCCGTACAACACAACATTCATTCATAAATTGTGGATACTCCCAATACCCTCATACATGTTACAAATCATCATTCGAACCACGCACAAGTCAAAACAGTGAATGGCACAAGCACCACTCAAACCATTCAAATTCCTATGCAGACATTTCTAACCATCCAAATCCTACCTTATAGTCCAATATCCATGTCCAACTCATTAAAGTCAAATTCTCCTCATCTCTCATCCAGAACTGCCCTATTTTCCTGAATTTCAAACCTTCTCATACTCTTTTTAATATTCGACCATAACCACCTCTTTTGCACATAAACCAACCTCATAGGGATCTGCAAAACACCCAGGATGAATGGAAAACCGCGACTTGTGTGACTCCTCCAGTATCTCTCGCCTGATCTCCTGATCGTCTGGAACACAAAGACGACCCTGATATCTAATCAAACCATCAGAATGCACCAC
>JAUPMG010116143.1:0-11881 GCA_031762675.1 Pachysandra terminalis | reverse complement strand
TATTACAATTAACTCCTACATCTAAATAAACACACAAAAATATGCACATGAACATTTAAATTAAATCAAATAAAAAATTAAATTAAATGGGCGAAATAAATTCAGAGGGGTTTAGGTCATTACATGTAATAGGGATATTTTTGGATTATGTAATTATTAGATAGGATAGTCTATAGGGATTGATTTTAAAACAGAATACTTAATTTAGATTTTATTTCGCCGTTATGAATGTTTTTTATGTAATTATTTTTAATCATACTATTTTTCCAGACTTCTTTTGTTTATATTGCTTGCCACTCCCATAGGGGTATGGGGTGAGAGTTGTTTCTCAAACCTAAGGGATTCCCACATGAAATTGTTTAAGTTTGGGATGTGACATGATATGAATTGCATGATATGTTTATTGCTCTATGACTGTTATGATAATGATGTATTGCTATTTGGGCTAACGTTGTTCCATGAGGATGGTTATCGGAATATGTTTCACATATAGGCATTCCAAGCTCATTGCAACGTTTGATGTTACAGGTTAAGGCAGGTTAAAGTGGACTACTAGTTGGACGTGGATGCTATTTGGATTATTTTAATTTCTGATTTTAATTTAATAGTTTAGACTTGATGTAATAGGATAATAGTTAAGCATTTATTTGGATTTGTACGCTTTTATGAGGCCAAACTTTGAATTTTCTTCCACACTCTGATTTGTTTTAGTGAAAGCATTATTAGGCTTTTATTATAGTTTGTTGTTGCTAGCCGCGCTCCATGGTTGGGAACCCGAAGGTCTCACTTCAAGATCCGTGCCACCCACCTAGGGATTCGGATACTAGGATTCGACGTGCGAAAAATTGGTATCAGAGCTCTAAGTTAAGTTTCCTAGGATGTTTAGAACGTAGAGGTTAAATACTAGGATCCACATGTTTGTAGTTGTATGTTGTGTGCGTAACATGATTGTGTGTTTATTTATATGATTGTTTAAGCATGTGAACTGTAGGATAGAAGACTGAACTTTTGTTTTGCGTTTGTAGATGGCTGGTGGGAGGAGAGCAGCGGGGTGAGGGATCATCTTCCGAGGCTAGGGTTGATGCCGACCCTCAGTTAACTAGCGTTTATCAAATCCTTGGAGACATGGTAGCTTTTCAACGGGATCAGATGGAGAGGCAGGATAAGGTAGAATAGAATAGAGCAATAAGAACCCTTGTTATGTGGTTGGAGAAGTTCAAGAAACTTGCTCCACCGACTTTTGAAGGTTTAGGTGAGCCACTCTAGGCTCAGAATTGGCTGTTAGACATAGAAAGAATTTTTAGGACCATGGGATGTCCAGATGAACAGAGAGTGTCTTTGGCTACCTTTCTACTGAAGGGTAAGGCACTCCACTGGTGGGACATGATGGAGAGGAACATGGAGACAGTGATGACTTAGGAAACCTTTGAGAGTTAGTTTCTAGAGACTTATTTTCCTAGTAGTTCTAAGAGACAAATGGCATTGGAATTTATGAAGTTAGTAAGTTTCAATCACTGTTTACGCAGTATGAGGCCCAGTTCGCAATGATGCCGAGGTTTGCCCCTCATATGATTGTGGGCTGATAAGGCTGCCAAGTTTGACGAAGGCCTGAGACCGTCCATTTGGAAGAGAGTGGTACCCCAAAGGTTTAAGAAATACTCAGATCTGTTAGAATATGCAAGGATGGTGGAAATGGTTAACATGAGTTACCTACAAGAACAAGACAAGAAAAGGAGCAACCGAGATAGGGAGAAGACTCATATGTCTAGGGAGAGAGATGAAGAACAGAGCACAGGAAAGAAACAGAGAACAGTAAAGAAACCAGACCCATTTGACACTAAGGGTAGTGCAGTAGCACCATCTCAGCCACACCCACCACCCAACTGTTATAACTGTGGGAAAGTGGGACACATTCAGAGATTTTGTAGACAGCCTAGGAGGCTAGATGAACAACCAGTCCGGGAAGGGTCAATGTCCTTATTGGAGAGACCAAGAGTTTGATGGAGGGGTAGCTAATGCAGTTATTGAAAGTATTAATGCACACACTTTTTCTATTTTTGATTTACATTTACTTGCATAATGAATTGATTGTGTTATATATTTAGATTTATGTTACAACTTGAATAACAACATGATTTAAAAGCATAACAGACTTTATTGTTTGAGAATCTTAGAAACCTAACATAGTTTAATTTCGAGGACGAAATTTCTTTAAGGAGGGAAGGTTGTAATGACCCCAAACCAGAATTTAGGATAAAACTATAATTAAAAGAAAATTTGGGAGTGTACTAGAATTCTTTAAACTAGTTTTGGATTGAATAGTAATTAGTGGGCTATATTGGTGATTAATAGAAGTCATCGGGGAGCATAGTATAATTACACGAACTAAAATTTGTTGGAAATTGGAATTCACGTGTAAGACATAAGGTGAAACTATAATTAGAAATAAATCTTAATTAATCTAGATACTCTTCTAGAAGGATTCTAATTAAGATTAGATAATTAAAGAACTAGAATAAGTAGAGATTTGGATGGGAGAGAAACTAGGAAGCTTTCTTAATTAGATTAGAAGAGCACGTTGGAATAGAAAGGAGGAAGGAGGGAGAAGGATGAAATGGTTATAAAAGGAAGAGGTTTAGGAAGGGAACTTCCATAGCAAAGAAGAAGAGAAAGAGATTAGGATCTAGTAGAGAGAAAAGAAAGAAAAAGAGATTGGCTAGAACGGCTGGAGGAAGAACATACACTAGGATCAAACGCATATAATGGTAAGATACATTTTCTATAAAATTCTTGTGGGATTCTAGTGGCTATTAATGCTTGATTTCATTTTTATTGTTGATGTCATGAAGTATGGATGTCATTAAGATTTATTTGATGCCTCGTTTGTGAATATAATGAATATTTGATTTTATTGTTTGATTGAATGGTTAGATCATTGTTTGAATGCGTTTTGAATGTTCTAATATTGTTTTAGGATGTTTTCGGAAGACTATATGTGTTTAAAAGTGCTTTTGGTTGTATTAGATTGGCTAAATTTGGATTTCGAGACACACAGAAAAACCCAGAAAAAACACAGAATCGCGCAGATCGGCAGACGTCGGTCCACCGACGCCTTTGCCGACACATACCATTTTATAGACTAATTTTGCTATTCGACAAGCTTCGGTCCACCGATGCCTCTGCTGACGACCGAGAGATTCACAAACAACTCTCAGTCCATCGACCACTCTACCGACAAAGACTTTGAATTAGTTCATTTTAGGTTTTCGACAGGCTTCGGTCCACTGATGCCTTTGCCGAAGACCCAATACAGACCCAGATCCGATTTCCAGAATTGTTTGACTTGAGTAACTGATCAATTAAATTGTAGAATGAATGTGGACAATAGATAATATGTGTTGCATGAGATGATTATAGTTGATTGTGCATGTATGCCATGGAAAGGAATCCTGTGATGGCTTTCTAAGGATTGTTCGGGTGAATGGGAGCCCGGACAGCTTCCGAAGGACGTTATCATTGGATATCCGACTGATTGTTAGAAAGGATACTTGTGATATGGTTCTAAGGATTGTTTGGGTGTATGGGCCCCGGGCACCTTCCGAAGAACTTTATCACCAGCACTCCTACTAGTTCATTTGATGGTTCGGGAGACGAAGGATTAAAGAGATGGAATTGTTGGTAGGGATGCCTAATCTTTGGGTACGAATTCCCAGAATAGTTAAGGGTGGCCAATCCTTGGGTGTGAATTCCCAGAAATAGTTAGGGGTAACCGTCCTAGGGTGTTTAATTCCCTGAAAGGTTTGGGTGACTGTCCTTGGGTGTTTAATTCCCAGAAAAGCAAGAAATAGTTTCAAGAATCGAGCCTGGTAGGTTGCAAATCCTACAAAACCCCGATGTACACGTGGGTTGAATGATGTGGAGATATATTGACCATAAGGTCATGGGCCGGGGTGTTGGTGGAGATTATGGATCAGCTGATCACCGGATAATGGACTGCTTCTTGTGCATATGTGATTGGCTTGTGAAACTCTTATGTGTTGCAGACTTGAATGATATGATATGAATTGCATGATATGTTTATTGCTCTATGACTGTTATGATAATGATGTATTGTTGTTTGGACTAACGTTGTTCCATGAGGATGGTTATCGGAATATGTTTTTCATATGGGCATTCCAAGCTCACTGCAACGTTTCATGTTACAGGTTAAGCAGGTTAAAGTGGACTACTAGTTGGACGTGGATGCTATTTGAATTTGCTTCCACACTCTAATTTGTTTTAATGAAAGCATTATTAGGCTTTTATTATAGTTTGTTGTCGCTAGTCGCGCTCCACGATTGGGAATCCGAAGGTCTAACTTCGTGATCCGTGCCATCCACCTAGGGATTCGGGTACTGGGATCTAGGGCGCGACATAATACTATATTGTGTGTGTATGATAGTATTAGCTCCTAAGAATATGATAATATGACTAGGTACCGGTGGGATGATGTTCTTTGGATCATACCCCCATAGGTATACAAGTAGGGATGCATCTTCCCCATATATGAGTATAGCTACTTATAATTATATCTAATGGATAAGTGTGATGTGTACCTAGTAAGGTGTGATGAATGTAGGTGTTAGATAACGACATTGTGTCTCATGTGTTTTCTTGTTGATTCGTATGTGTATAAGCATGATGCAATGTGTTGGCATAACTTAAATTAATAATGGGAATTTAACTTACATAAGTTCATGGTGACTACCTGGCTGGGATGGCTGTGTTCTATTAAGTGGAGCACCTGAGTGTGAAGCCAGTCAAAAGTACTGAGATGTGCCTAGTATAGTGACTGTCCATGTGGAATAGAGTGTTTTGGTTGAGGAGTGAACCCTGTGCAGGGACTCCAAGAAACCATTATGTGGACTACTATTGGTAAGTCATATGTTGGTGATGGTCCACTGGGGAGGATCTGTGTGATCCCTGGATTCATCCCGTGATCGAAAATATTGGTTCAAGAATTGTGTCCGATGGGTTGTGAGCCCCTCAAACTGTCATATGTACATAGAATATCTATTGTCTTGTCAATAGCCCTTGTATTTGGGGGTGGTTCAAGATGACACTCTTGGCAACAAAGATTGATCTAAAGTGGGCATACACCATATGAGTACTCAATAGCTTGCATAGCATCTTTATTGTGCTTGAATTGTGTGAATTTTCTGTGTGTGAGGCACATGGCTTTCATGTTATCGTTTTGCATCCTGCATCATATAGTTGATTAGTCAAGTGGACTTGCATTCATATTGAATAAACCAAGGTGAGATCGGGAGAGAATTGAATTATGTGGTTTGTGCTTACATATTGCATATATATAAGATAGCTATAGTATTTCTTCAGTTTTTATATGTTATTTTCATATTTTTCTTGTAACATGTGTTTATGAGTAAATACCATGATTTTGAAGGGCTTACTTATACAAGCTTTCAGCTTTTGTATGTTTTTTAATATTTCAGGTCTTGGGTTATGAATCAGAGAGTTCATACAATTGGGAATTGTTGGGTAGAAGTATCACTGTTGTTTATGTTGTAGTTGAATTCATATGTCTTAGTTAGTATTAATGAAATGTTTATTATTATTTATTAGAGCTATTTTTAATATTTTCTTATGTTCTATATTGTTGAGCCACCTCTAGGGATAGGGGTGAGTGTCACAAGGACATTTATAAGGATGTTTATTGACCTTCCCTAGATTGGGATGTGGCAAAGCAATCTGTCCATTACTACTCCTACACTTGGGATTATTAGAATCCATGGCCTCTGGGACACTCCTATTGGGCGGTAATCCACTACCACTATCCATAACATCCATAGAATCCATGGGATCCTCTTTAGAACTGATGTTCTCATTGGTGTTTGGATATGGGGTGATTTCTATTGATTCCAACTCTGACTCATTCATCTCAAAGAGCTCTAGATTCATCGATGATCTATTCCTGCTTGAGAAAGCATCGTCGATGAAATCCACATCAAATGGATCAATCTGTGTTAGATACCCGTCGGTCTATTCACTAACAAAGACGTAGCCCTTAGAGTGCTTTAAGTGGCCACGAAACCCTCTGACTGGTTTATATGGATCTTTTGATCCAGTTCTTCATTATGAAACATAGATTTGACATTCATCTGGTAGAGTTTCAAATCTAAATATATGACAATAGCTATAATGAGACGAATAGAAACAAATCTCACTACTGGTGATAACATCTCCTCATAGTCAACACCCTCCCTTAGGGTGTCACACCCAAAATTCAAGATATGTAATCTCAAGGATTTTCAAGGGAATGACCTTCGGATCCAACCCATTGATGCGGCCAAACCAATCATACCAACTTGTAGTCCAACAGAGGATAACTGAATTAAGTGGTAGTCTCATTAATTTAAAACTTTACCAATCCATCTAACATAAAATAACCCCACAAAATTAAAATTATATCATCCTTGTCCAATTGGGGTCAAAACATAAATAATCCATGATTCAAAGTAGCAAATAATAATTCTCAAAATCTTGATCACATCCAGCTAGCAATCTCCCTTCCAGATCCATATTCACTCCAGAGGATAACCTGTTTCAACATAGGGGTGAGCTTTGGAGGCTCAATAGGAAAATTCAAACAATCTACAACAACTACCTTCATAGTCATATAATAAACTACATTAATTCATGCAAGCCATACTAGACACTTATAACTTTAATCATGTAAGCAATTACAGTCTTTAATTCAATATCATAGCATTCTCACATATCATCAATTCCATTACTGTAATGTCATTATACTCATTCACATACCACCATAACTATAACTCTACACAACTTGCTTAAACACCAATATCCTCATGTACTCTTTCATGACACACATTATCTCTCACGTGGCCACCGTCATGGTTCCTTCCATACTGTAACATTCTTTCTTATAATCTACCATTCACTTCACACACAACAATCAAATCAACCAACTACATATCACACCACAATTCACTCAGTAGCCATACATCACACCACAACTGAATCAACAACCATACATCAAACCACAACTCAATCAGCAACCATATATCACACAGAGTTATGGAATTCATGCAAAGGAACACAACATGAGCAGACAAATGATGAAATGACACTCACAAACAAGTTACGATGCAAATGCTTATGATGAGGTGAGATGATGAAATAAATGCAGAAGGGGTATTAGGTCAAGCCTAACCATAGGATCATTCCCACATCTCCTCTAGGGAATACTATCCTAAGAATGTGCTAATCAACCACAATAGATCCCCTTATCTAAAGAGTTCTAAATTATCAATAACCATTCTTTTCAGGGGATACTAACCCTATGGTAGAAACCATCATCTTCCTTTCAGGGGATACAACCCAAAGGTAGCAATACATCATCTCACTATTTCTTTTCATAAGATGCTAACCCAATGGTAGAAACCACAATCTTCCTTTCAGGGGATACCACCCAAAGGTAGGAGGAATACACCATCCATACATCCACATCAACCCTTTTATCTAAAAAGTTCTAAGAGAAAACAATGATCACTCTAGGATCATTCCACCCTTATCACATAGTGAGCTCTTCTAGAGTCACTCTTTAAACACTCATTACCAGTGAATGCATCCAGCATCACTCATAAGCACATCACAGGGCTCATATAGGACCCACATGCCATACATCAATAATCTATCGTACCTTAGATTATATTCACCCAATGTCATACCACACTACATACCTCATGTATATCTCACTAGGAATCACATTTCCTATCATAGCTCATCACTGTCATGCCCCAGATCCCGTGACACAATTCCCAACTAGGGATAGCACGGATCTCGGGATGAGACCTTCGGGATCCACAACTGGACCGTGGATTGCTATAAAACCAGAAGTAAAATAAAAGTAATAGCTACATTATTAATCAATTAATCAGAAGCGGAAGACTATAACAAAAAAAAATCAAAGAATAGAACATTAAACAACCTTGATCCATGATCCTTGGCTTCAGCTGAGCCAGGACCCACAAGAGTCTAAACCATATCCCAACTAAGTTCATCTAACCACAAATCAAGATATTACATCAAATCTCCCTCGGGAATATAATTCAACAAATAAAAGGGAAGGACATCCAAGTCAACAAACAACAGGAGCACAGCTAACACGGTCATTCCTCCCATCCTGCAACATGAAAGTTACGTGAGCCTATGATCCTCAGTAAGAAGCATGCGACAGTCACCAATCCTCTTATGGAGATCAAATCACAAGGTGAGTATAGCAATAAAATCATAATAACAGAATCTTTTAATATGAGATGAGATGATATGAATGAGTCAATCACATGTCCTATAGTGAATGCAATGAGAAAAAACATACAAATAATATGATGATGCACAGTGAATGAACGAAAACTAATACCTCCTGATAAGTGGACCTTACATGAAGCTTCCCAACATAACCAATTCAAGACATGGTCCTAGGAATTGCCAGAAGTCCCCTCTTCATTTCAAGCGCTAACCTATAGTACGAAGGCTACCATATGACTAATTTGCGAGTGTACCATACTCGAGGAGTAGTGAACCTGTATAGGATGGTCACTGGCATCCTACCCTAGTTTAAGTGGGCCTCTTTCACCCCACGGGTGTATTTTCAACCCAAACCAAAGGCTTCGTAAAGTTTCTCTGTAGATTTCCACCTCCAGGTTCACTTATCATTTGATATCGGCCTAGTATGTAATGCATTACGCTAGGATAATCTAATTGCAAAACATCATAAGCTTCCTATCATATTATCACAACATAAGCAATCAAACTTAACCAATAAACCAAAACTTCCACATTTAATCAGCATCAAACCTAAGGTGGGATGATGGTCACAATACCCTCGGAACACCAAGATTGACTCCCTGCAGGTAGGCTAGTTGCCTTTTGGTCAAAACTTGTTCCCGGAATACAATATCAATCAGTGGACTAAGCCCCACATCATCCGCCTAGGTAATCCACCAGGTCACAACTTTCTATGCATTTCACTAGGTCTTCAGTGGAGTGGTTGGTGGACCGAATCCTACCGAAGTGGTCTTTTGAACTAAATTCTAGACACTGTCAATGGACTTGCCGGTGGACCGAAGTCTACTAAAGGGTCTCTGTCATTTCTCAGGTATTCGGTGGAGTGGTTGGTAGAGTTCTCTGTGGACCGAATCCTACCAAACACCCATCTTACTTTGTTTTATGGTCTTTGCCGGTGGACTAAAGCCAACCAACCAGTTACGCATTCTGGGTTTTTCTTGGGTTTCGAAATCTGAACTCCTGGGTTCGGATTAAGGCCAAACACACAATTACATCCACACTACCATAATCATCTTCATATACTAAACACATCATTCAAACATATTTTAATGAGGATCTAAACACATACCATATGATTAGCACACCAAATCATAAATCAGACAAATTGAGATCTAAATCTCAATAAGAACACTATACTGTTCAAGCAACTTAAATATGAATCTTCCAAGGTTGGGAAAGGATTTCTCTGGTGTTTCCTCTCCTCCAATCAGTCGGCTGCAAAAAGTGCACGCTCCAAAAGCTTAGATTCGACCAAGGCCTTCTCTTCTCCTCTTCTTTCTTCTGAATCTCTCTCAATGCTCAGATCTGAATTTCAAAGTAAGAATTAGGGTGAGAATGGTAATCATCCCCACCCTTGAACTGTCCTTTCCATAACGTGTTTTTCCCACGATCAGCATGCACGCTGATCACGCACCAACTCGTCTGATTGAATTTTGCTAATTTAATCTGCCCCCAAGTCCTCATAATATCAATGTAACCCCCAATTTCACAATTATGTTACATAGTACCCCATAATGTTAGTCACTATTTTATATGCTAATTAAATCCAGAAAATTACCAATAAATTATATAAAATCAAACAATTAAATGTGGGCATATTTTAGTGGATTTAGGTCCTTACAACGTACCTCCCTTAAAATAATTTCTTCCTCGAAATTGAGTACCTCAATCCGTGAATAGATGTGGATAATGCTTCTGAATCACCGACTCTCGCTCCCAAAAGGCTTCGGTCTCATCATGATGTCCCTACTGGATCTTCATTAATGGTATAGTCTTTGTCTGCAACACTTGCTCTTTCTGGTATAGTATCCACGTCAGCTTTTCTTCATAGGTCACATCTTCACGAAGCTGCAACAGCGTCCAATCCAGCACATGAGAAGGATCTGGCTCGTATTTCCGTAAGAGTGGCACGTGAAATACATCATGAATGGCTGTCAGCTGCTGTTGTAAGGTTATCCGATATGCAACTCGTCCAATCCCCTCTCGCATCTCAAAAGGTCTGACCAAACATGGAGCAAGCTTCCCTTTCTTGTCGAATCGCATCATGCCTTTCAATGGTGAAACCTTGAGAAACACCCAGTCCCCAACAGAAAATTCCAAGTCTCGCCTTCCCTTGTCCGCGTAACTTTTCTGCCTACTCTGTGTCGTCCACAATCTTTACCGATTGAGCTTTACTTTCTCTGTACTCTGCTGCACAAGTTCGGATCCAAGAATGCTATCCTCTTCAATTTCAGCCCAACACACACATGAGCGACACGGGCGGCCATACAACGCTTCAAAAGGTGCCATACCTATACACGCATGAAAATTCTTGTTGTAAGAAAACTCCACTAAAGGTAGATGCTCTCCCCAACAACCACCAAAGTCCATCACAAATGCTCGCAACATGTCCTCCAAAACTTGATTGACCCTCTCGGTCTGGCCATCCATCTGCGGGTGATAAGCTGTGTTGAAATCTAACCTCGTGCCCATAGCCTTCTATAAAGCTTCCCAAAATCTGGATGTGAACAAGGATCCACGATATGAGACGATGCTAACTGAAACTCCATGGAGTCGTACAATCTCACGCACATACAGTCTCGCAATCTCCTCGACCATGGCTGAGGTTCGTACTGGTAGAAAATGAGAAGACTTGATCAATCGGTCGATGAACACCGAAATCGAATCCAAGCTGCCTCAAGTCTTCGGTAGTCCGACCACGAAATTCATGGTGATATGCTAGCACTTCCATTCTGGAATCGGTAACGGCTGTAGAAGTCCTGCTGATCTCATGTGTTCAGTTTTCACCTGTTGACAAGTGAGACACTGTGCCACGTACTCTGCGATCTCCCTTTTCATTCCTGGCCACCAGAAATTCTGACACACATCTCGATACATCTTGGTACTTCCAAGATGAATGGAGTAGCATGACTTGTGTGACTCATCCAAGATCTATCTCCTAGTGCTCTGGTCATCTGGTACACAATGTTGACCTCGAAATCTGATCAAACCATCTCGATGTACTACCCATTCAGGCTTGCTATCATCCGCTACAAGTGACAGTAAATCCAGATCGTTCTTTTGAATCACTACAATCCGCTTCTCTAGTGATGGTTTGGCGACAAGACTGAATAGATAACCAACTCCCTGCTGATCCATAGGCCGAACTCCCAAATCTGAGATAGCTTTCTGTAACCTCCACTCCTGCCTCATCAATTGTGCAACAATCCTACGCGAGTCTGCCACTCAAAGCATCTGCTACCACATTAACCTTCCCAGGATGGTAGTTGAGCGTAGAGATATAATCATTTACAAGATCCAACCACCTCGTCTAGCGCATGTTAAATCCTTCTGCGTGAAAATGTATTTCAGACTCTTATGGTTTGAAAATAACTCAAACGCCTCCCCGTAAAGGTAGTGCCTCCACAGCTTCAAATCAAAAACTATAGCTGCCAACTCTAGATCATGAGTGGGATAGTGGCGCTCAAGGACCTTAAGTTGTCGTGATGCATACGCCACGACATGACCGTCC
>JAUPMG010116122.1:0-11883 GCA_031762675.1 Pachysandra terminalis | reverse complement strand
TGCAGAATCCGACTCCGGCAAATTGCTGCAACTTTCCTCGTTCCAGTTCTTCAACTTCTTCTTCTCTTTCTCTCCTTCTTCACTTCTTCTCCTTTGAAGCTAAGATAAGAGAAAGAGGTATTTCTCTCTTAGCTTCTCAAAGAAGCTAACCAAAAGATATTTTTAACAAAATATCCAATACGGACACTAATGCGCATTTAGGCGTATACGAGTATGGCGTTCCCAAACCAAACTGAACCGATTTAATCCTTATCTGATTCAGTTTGAACCCATCTCAAACCACCGCGAGTTTCCGTGGAAACTTAACAACGTTATTTTATCATAATCGGAAAATTACCAAAATACCCTTCCTTTGAAACTTCAAATTTCTGGGTCATTACAATGCCGATGTAAGAAGAAGAGGTCTAGAGTTTATGGTAGGAGATTGGGTATTCCTTAAGGTTTCACCAACTAAAGGAGTATTCCGATTCGGGAAAAAGGGTAAGTTATCACCGAGGTTCATTGGACCCTTTAAGATATCAGAACGGATACGAGATGTGGCTTATAAGTTGTTACTTTCGTCTAGCCTGGACCAAGTACACAACATATTCCACATCTCAATGTTAAGGAAGTATCACCCGGACGCGACTTGTGTTATTGATTGGCAGACAGTGACAGTGATGGAGGATGCTACGTATGAGGAATATCCGATACAGATTCTAGACCATAAGGAGCAAGTTCTGCGAAGCAAGGTGATACCGTTAGTAAAAGTTCTTTGGAGAAATCATGGAACATCATAAGCTACTTGGGAACTTGAAGCCGACATTCAAGAGAAGTATCCGCAACTATTTGAGTAAGGTAAGCGAATTTCAAGGACGAGATTGTTTTAAGGAGGATAGAGTGTAATAACCCAACTAGTTTAGTGGAGGTTAGTGTAATTAGTAATAAGGTTGGTGTGTAATTAGTTAAAAAATAGAGACTAATTTGAAATTTTTAGTTTAACCTAATTAGTTGACTTTGACCAATTGTGATTGGTGGGAGCACAATAGAATGTCTAGAGTGCATCACACACAATCATAATCTCAAAGTTAAACCAATGGCTGAGATTTCGCAGGAGTAATTAAACATAATTAAAGGTCAAGATTAAAAGACAATAAGACTTAAACTTATACAAGGATAAGAAAGATAACTCCTAATCTAAAAATGATATGACTAAGATAATGTTTGAGTTGTATTAGGACAGCTGTTTTTCCTAATCTAAGGTGTAGATTAACTAACTAAAATCTAAGGTTTGGGATTAGAAACAAATCCTAAACTAAGACTAACTCATAAAACCTATCTAACCCCTGGTTTGTTCGTCCAAACCATTAAACTGAAATCTGGGATGAGATATGAAGCTAAGGAAGAAGAAGGAGATGTTCAAACTTGAACTGGGTTGAAGAAGAAAAAGGATTCGTGCATCAAGCAAGGTAAGTAACTTCAATTTCGTTTACATCTTTGATTTGAACTAGGTGATATGCCATATTCAAAGAATATGACATACCCCATCGAATTCAATTCAAAAAAAACATCGTTCTTCATAAAAACATGAACTTTTTAGCATAAATCATTCCAAGCAAGGTAAGTTGTGATTTTGATTGACATGTTAATTAGGTTAGTTTCGGAACTAAATTTAAATATGAGTTCATGTAGAAGAAAATTGCTAATTATATTTTAAAATAGAAAATTTGTGCTAAAACCCTGTTTCTGGGCAAACCGGCGACTTGCCGATGTGCCGGTTATCCATTGGTTCACTCAAAGGGTGTCTAGCAGACCTACCGGTGTGCCGGTAGCCTGCCGAAACCCTACCGGATCCCCAGTTTGGTTTATGAACCCCAGCCTAGCCTGCCGGATGGCCAACTGGTGTGCCTGTTAGCCTGCCGGTGGTCATGTATGCATGAGACTTTGAAAACAAGCCCCTGCCTAGCTTGTTGGATGGCCAGCCGGTGTGCCGGCCAGCTGGCCGGTTAGTTTTAGACCCTGTAACTTGTTATTTTAGCCCCAGTCTAGGCTTCTGGTGCGCCGGTTAGCCCACCGGTCAGCCATGGACTTTGATGTAAAGTGTTGTTTGGACCTGCCCAGGCAACTGGTAGACCAACCGGCGTCAGCCCAGGTTGGGTTGTTTGGTATGATTGTGATTATAATTGATTGATTGGATGGATTATGATGATTAGTAGATAAATTTTGATGGTCATATATGATATTAATTAAAGATTGATTTACTTGTTGGATTATTCATTGTGATTTATCATACACCATGCACTGTTTGATTTATTGGGATAATATGTTGATTTGAATCGTGCCTTGAGCCTCATATATGGTATTTAGACTTATTACACATCTGTGCACATGTTGTATGATTAGTTAATGTGCACAAACTCCTCACATTGCACAGCATATCCAATCTAAGTTAATGACCATATTCTGGTCATATACTAGACCTGCCATCAAACTTCACTTATGATGAAGTTTCTGATTTAATCTGAGTGGATCATGAATTGGACATCATGATTAGGTGAGGAAGTCCCAGATGGACAAATATTATCGGTTGAGGGATTTACTACCACAATATACCCCAGTTTCTATCATCTCGATAGCGTATTATTATAAATAACGGATGCCGAGTGAAATTATGTTGGCATTCCCCTTATGTAATGTTCACTGAATAAGTGGGGGAATTGTGCCCTCTTGGTCAAAACCCCTCAAAACTATGATGCGCATATGGAATATCTTACTGAGAGTGGCCATGTATGGGGGGGACGGATCGAGAAGACGTCTTGCTCAGTAATTGATTGGTCTAGTGTGGGACTAACATAATTCGAATTCTAAATAGCATGCATAATTGCACAGCATGATATTTTGCATGGATCATACTTGGTGATCAATTTGTCTTATTGCATGAGCATGCATTCATACATTAATAATCTGAACATGCATATCATATTCTGCATATTTACCATGATTAATCATTATTTTATGTTATATCTTTGCATATTAGTATGAACCCTATTTCTTGTTAAGGAAGTTATTTAATTGACTTTACTTACTGGGCTAAGTGTAGCTGACGTCTTATGAAAAACATTTCAGGTAATATAGATGAGGAATTTAGTGATATTAGAGAGCAAGAAGAATACCATTTTTGTGAACACACTAGAACTAGTCAAAGCGTGGAGTGATTTTTACGTGAAGTTTTGCTACCGAATTTACCGTTTTATTTCATAGATTAGATATTATGTATAGGGTTAGGGATTTGGATTTTTACTTGAAATAGGATGTTATTATATTTTCTTTTCCGCTGCGAATTTAAATTAGATGTTTTTGATGTAATAGATAGGATATACTTTACTTTATTTTCAGTAAATTAGATTTTTGGAAGTTTATTAAATTTATGTAATTTTGGTTCGATATTGATTGCCACTCCCGATTCCGATTGGGGTGAGAGTCGCGGTTCGAACATAAGGGTTCTTATGAGAATTTCCTTAAGTTTGGGTCGTGACAACTCCCTAGGTCGAAGAACGGAGGTGATGAGTCTGGATGATGAAGATTGGGGATGACGTGTTAGAGGAGACCACGTGTGTGCACGTCAACTTACCAACTTTAGAGCTCATTCCATAGGAGGCAGACCTTCTGTGATCCAATAGATAGCCAGGAATGGATACTACCGTCACCCAAGTCGACTTGACAGGACAATGCCGCCTGATCCCATCAACGCCACTACAATAATTATCCTGTGGGATTGGCTCCGTATCATTTTTTTTTACTTACTTTGAATGATTTTCCTCTAATATATAAGAATGAGATTCATGAACATCGTTCATCAATGAAATGTTTTTCAACTGAACTACCAATAGCATATGAAAAGTCTTTCTTCATTGCATCCTAAATGTTTGTATGTAAAAAAAAACATTGACAAATAGATATCACGATGTCACGGTGGCATCTTCGTCATCGTCAGCAAAAACAACAAAAGAAGTTTCTATCAACACCGTCATGGTTTCGCCAGGAGGATCGCCGAAGGATTTCTATTCTCAACCCAAGTGTACGTGGAGGCAAGCTCGTATCGTCGCCCGCCAATCTAGCCTTATCCTCAGCTTGCTACCTTTCCCTCTTCCAAGCGCGGGGTCTTCAATGCCCCCATCCTCAACTCATGATCAGCTATACGAGACTGCAAGTCCTCGCACAAAATCAAGGGTGGTTCCATTTCCTTATAACACGTGACGTGCGCCAAGTTATCTTCAATGCTTCTCAAGATGGGTCTTCCCACCAATCTTCCTCCATCCCAACATAAATAGTATCTCGCAGCTCCTTCCGTATGCCATGAATATCATCCAAGGCAATGAGTGAGAATGCTTCGGCATGTAGGCGTTCAATCACCGGGCCTACTATTTGATAAAATTCAAAAAGAAAACTTCCAAAGGTCATAGCCGAGCCAGGATCACCATGATGATCAAGAATCTTTCGAAGTAGAGATGAATATCCACATGCAAATATGCAACGAACGTGACCGTTGGTAGGAGGAACCGAAGAAGCGACATGAGTGTCTATATCGACCAAGCCCAATAGCTTTGCGACATCATTATCTTGATTTTCATCATTGTTCCTCTGGAGGTTGAAATCCACTTCTTACTCTATTCGCGTCATTATACACGAAAGCATTCGTAGTTGGATAAAAGTTGCGTCAGAATTATATCATCGCGGGAGTGCATCCTTTTGGGGGACTGTTGTCCACTAGTAGTAAGCCTTGAGAATCATGGAATAACTCTCGAAAAACCTACTTTTGTCGATTCAAGTGCATTTTATAAAGAATGGATTGTCTCTAACCCATCCGAGATAGAATCGATGCCCGCAGGATTGACATTCCATCCTTTCTTTCAATATCTTTACATTCACTCGGTTCATGTCGCAGTCGAACGAAGGCTAAGAGTTACTTACCCAAACACAGACGAAGAAACCTACCATTGACGTGTAGCAATGATCACACGGGCCAACATAAAATTTTGGTATGTCATTGGCATTCAGAAATAAAAAGAGGTCTTTCTTTTGTTCAAAAATCGCCAACACTTTCTTAGCTACCTCTGTGAAGAATAACAATGGAAAAGCCCCGGTGTCTAATTTGAGAGTGTTAAGACGGTACAGAGAAATAGTCTCTATCTATGACTTTCAGTATGCGCGCCAACGACTGTCATTTGCATGTGCGTCAACGCCCATCATCTGGACGTGCCTCAACGCTCGCCATTCCCTCTCGCCAATAACAGGAGATCGAAGGCAATCAAAAATACCATTGTGATTCTACATCTCTACATCGTCACTCTTCGAAGGAGCTCTTGTATGGTTATTCTTAAGCAGTTGCCGCTCTACGATGAGGTCATTCAACTATATCATTTGTCCGACTCTTACTTGGTCATGAGACATGCACCGTCGTTGTGCCCAGTGCTATGACGTTTTGTATCGATATATTACCCGTCACATTTGTATCACATATGTAAAGAGAACCAACATATTGAGGGAAAACACATACACTTTCCAGTTTTCACGCCTCGTAGGCTTATATCCATTCGCCATCGCTCATCGACACCTTTGGTCTACAATACGACAACACCGCCCCAATACTCGATGGTAGCAATCGGCATACGATGACAATGTTCGTCAAACTACACCAACTTCATATGCCTTATTCAACATACGCAAAGGCGGTATTCTCTTTCTCATGCTCTTTTATAGCTTGATTCAAGATCATTATCATAAATGCCGTGATATCATCCTATATCATGTTTCATTCATCTTTGAACACCTAATTCAATTTTATGCTTTACAATGCTCTACTAACACACGTCTTTTATTTCTCATTTTGTTGGACAACTGAACACATGCCACGTTCCCCATTTGGGTAATTGATATATTCTATTTTTACACGAGGTGTTAAACAAAGACTCAAGCACTTTGATAATACTTGAACACTTGGATGAGACTACTTTACAAAGAGATAAAATGTGTGTTGATAATCACATGTCCCCTTTGTTCCAAGCTTCAAATAACGCCTTATTTATCAGATCATGGAATCGTGATTTCAAGCTAGCATCGTTTTGCTATGATGATGATCTATCTTCAATATGAACATCGCGGAACTCTCTATTTGGATCTATACCTTTCAATGTTGAACTTCAACCTATGATTATGAAGCCTGCAACTCCCATGAACTATTGACAAGAGCATCTCACGAGTAGCGGATTTGCGAATTTTTGAATATCTTATAATCGACTAACATGCTATTATTTGATTCTCAAAAGTGCCTGCATACGATTTCAATTTTAACACTCTATACAGATGGTCATCCATCGTCCGAGTATGTATTTGGGAAATTCTATCTATATACGTCACCAACGGATCAGTCTTCATCAACGACATCAAAGTATTAGTATTACTTCTTTTCATAAACATAAGAGCTCACCGAGCAACAGGTGAACATCCTCTAGAGAAGGAGAAAATTCTCCCCAAGCAGTTATGAAGGTGTGAGTATCTTTATTCCAACGACAGACGAGATGCAATGTAGACTCCCGATCCACGAAGATATTTAGCTCACCAAATGTCTCAACGCAGGAGACGTTCTCAAGTTTCACCTCCAAAGATCATTGACATGGGAGAATTTTTCAGACCCACCAGATTTTAAAGCGTGGAAGATGTTTTTGGGACGTATCTAACAAGAATCCTACCAAAGTTTTAAGCATGGGAGATGCCTCTAGATTTACCTCCCGGATGCTTCGGCATAGGAAAAGAAGTTTTGGCCCGCCAAGTGTTTGAGCACGGAGGCAGCGATTCCACGTTCTTTCCCCTCAAGAACTTTTGAATGAGAAAAGTGGCTCTTCAGCTTACCTTGATATACAAGGATCTTTACACAACTTTTATCTCCCTAGAGCCAAAAAATAATAATAATAATATTTCCGCGCCCATGCTCAAGAGCGATAACCAGTATGTAGGAATAGTGTTTTTGTATCTCAGATATGCCCACGCCAATAAACTTGGATTATCATCGCGGTCAGGGAGACTTAAATGTAGATATGAAAAATGTCAAAGGTCCGTTGTCCGATGAAACACGAGCACATGTCAATATTATGACCCTCACCATGGGGACCACGGGTGACCAACTCATGAAATTGGTAGGTGAAGGTGAAGTACTTAAATGTATGTTCATACCATTCTATAGCACAAGTCATTTGAAGCCATGAACCCGATGGGAACCTCGCAATTAAGCGTGCTTGGGCGAGAGTTGTACCAGGATGGGTGACCCCCCTGGGAGGTCTGATTCAAGGAAGCCAAGGGCACCCAGCTTATGAATTATTGATGCCTCTCAACCAGTGGTACTGGGGACGACGAAAGTTGAAATATCGTCGTCCTCCAGACTAGTGGTGCTGAGGACGATGAAAGTTGAGAATATCGTCGTCCTCCAGACTAGTGGTTCCGAGGACGATGAAAGTTGAGATATCGTCATCCTCCAGACTAGTGGTACCAAGCACCATGAATGTTGAAATATCGTCGTCCTGAAGACTGGTGGTATTGAGCACCATGAATGTTGAAATATCGTCGTCCTCCTCCTTCTTCCCCTCCTCCAGGTTTCCATGGAGTACCACGAAGGAAAATTGTTGAACAATCGTCGTCCCCGGGGCTTCGAGGGAGTATCACGAAGGACGATTCTCAAAGTCTTCGTCCCTCATTAAAACAGTATGACGAAAGGCCAACTTCTCAGAGTCATATTACAAGGATCATTTTTGAAGATCACTCAGACAGTCACACCACTTGATTGATATACCACGGCAGCGAGCCGGTTCCCCTCGACGGGTAGTCAATATCCACGGCGGCAAGTCGGATCCCCTCAAGGGGTAGTCGATATTTCACCATGGTGGAGGTCGAATCCCCTCGACGGACAGTCGATATAGAGGTGCACCTAACGTTTACCAAAGTGATGCGTCCCGGTGGACATATTGATATGAATTCACATCTAAAATTGAGAGACAACCCTGGACGATGTGAGATGTCAACACGTTGATATGAATTCGCATCTAAAAGGGGTAGACAGCCTTGGACGATGTGAGACGTCAACACGTTGATATGAATTCGCATCTAAAAAGGAGAGACAGCCCTGGACGATGTGAGACGTCAACACGTTGATATGAATTTGCATCTAAAAAAAAGAGACAGCCCTGGACGATGTGAGACGTCAACACGTTGATATGAATTCGCATCTGAAAGGGAGAGACAGCCCTGGACGATGTGAGACGTCAACACATTGATATGAATTCGCATCTGAAAGGGAGAGATAGCCCTGGACGATGTGAGACGTCAACATGTTGATATGAATTCGCATCTAAAAGGGAGAGACAGCCCTGGACGATGTGAGACGTCAATACATTGATATGAATTCACATCTAAAAGGGAGAGACAGCCCTGAACGATGTGAGACATCAACACAATGATATGAATTCACATTTGAAATGAGAGACAACCCTAAACGTTGTGAGACGTCAATACATCAATATGAATTTACACCTAAGGGGAAAGACAACCCTGGGCGTTGTAAGACATTGACATGCAATATATACAGTCTCAAAAGCACTAAGGTTTGAGAACCTCGAAAGCGCTAAGACTAGATAGCCTCAATGACTCCAAGGCTAAAACAATTTCTGCTACATTCGTACTATTGATAGTCAACGCCCATCCCGTGGCGTCATGAGCGTGACACACAAGGAGACTCTCCAACCTCATATCATGACCCACCTGACGTGTCATGACTTTCAATGGCAAACTTGTAATTATCCAATACGACTTGGGATTGGTCGACCTAAGAGATTGGGGTAATTAATCCATGTTACCCCGGGTTAGCATTTTAACACTGTTAGACAATTTCTAACTGATTTCTAACTTCCGTTATCTTTTTCTCAACTACTATAAATAGTAGCTCATTTCTCATAGACAGGGCTAGAGAATTTTCTAATGGAGTTAGGCTCTGAAAACTTGCTCTGACTATGCTCATAAATTTCTTACACCTTGAACTACATTTGACTTGATCCCTATTTGGGTACATCGGTAACCTGTTGCAGGTGCACTCTGAAACCACCATTAGATTAGGGATGATGAGGGGAGTATAGAAGATTACTTAAACATGGCATTGAAAAGAGATCATGAACTCCTAAGACTTTGACCCATCATCTCCCCAGTCTTACCTGACTCGTGTTCAACGGTCCTTATTGCTTTACTCTTACACTTTTAGTTCTTCTAGAGACGAGGTACTGTCGTTAATCGATTTAGGCTTCTGTCGATTAGTAATTCAATTGTTGGTGACTCTTTCACAAAACACCCTCTACAGTTAGTTACAGATTTGACTTTGACTGTCTGTGATTGGTGGGTTGCACTATAGGAAACTAAAGTTCTTCACACATATTCATAACTCTTTAAGTTAAAATGTGTGGCTAGGATCTTGTAGGAACTTTTAATCTTAATCTAAGGGATGGTGTTTAATTTAGATTAATCATAACTTAAGTAGGACTTCAATTAAATAAGTTAATTGAATATTAGTTCTAGACCAATTAGGAACCAGATTAGAAAACAACCTATTATAACTAGGACTAATTAGATAATTAAAAGCAATCATAAACTAATAAGGATAAAGTTTAGATAAGATAATCAAATTAAGACTAGGATGCCTAGAATCAATGGTTAGGATTTCTTAGGAACACTTAGATAAATCTAATGGTTAGGATTAAAAGGAAGAGACTTTAAATCTAATTAGGATTAAGGTTAGATAAAACCAATGATTAGTTCATCTTGAACTAGGATACTTTAATCTAAGGGATATAATTAATCTAATCTAAATCTAAGGGTTGTAAACTAAAACATAATCCAACTTAGATAACAACTCCTACACTAAGTAAGAAGCTGTAGGAATTCTACATAAACCGAGGGGTTGATGTGTGGATGATATTCTAAGAGAGAGAGAATGAGAGAGAGAGAGAGAGAGAAGAATATGACTTTATACCTAAGGGGAGTGATCTCTCTGGAGGCTGTAAGACGTCGACATTGATATGAGTTTACACCTATAGGGAGCGACCTCCCTGGAAGCTATAAGACGTTAATACTCTATGGCAGCATTCTGGTACATACCTCCGTCTAGAGTGAAGCTCAACGACGTAGAAGGTGATACATACCTCCGTTTTGAGTGAAGCCCAATGACGTTCTCCATCTAGAGTGAAGCTCAACAACATAAAAGGTGATATATATCTCTGTCTAAAGCAAAGCTCAACGACGTACATGTGACACATACCTCCGTCTAGAGAAAAAGCTCAATGACGTTGAAGGTGATTCATACCTTCTTCTCGAGTGAAGCTTGAATGACGTTGAAGGTGATACATAAAGAGATATATCTCTATACTCCATGGCGGGATGCCAACACTCTACGGCGGGATGCTGACTAAGAGATGCGTCTCTATACTCCATGGTGGGATGCCAATACACCATAGTGGGATATCGACTAAGAGATGCCTCTCTATACTCCATGGCTGAATGCCAGTACTCCACGACGGGACGCCGACTAGAGATGCAGCTTTATACTCTGTGGCAGGATGCCAATACTCCACGGTGGGATGCCGACTAAGAGATGCGTCTCTATACTCCATGGCTGAAAGCCAATAATCCATGGCGGGATGCCAACTAGGAGATGTGTCTCTATACTTCATGGCAGGATGCCAATACTCCACGGTGGGAAGCCGGCTAAGAGATATGTCTCTATACTCCATGGCAGGATGCCAATACTCCACGGCAGGATGCCAACTAAGAGACGCGTCTCTATACTCCATGTCGAGATGCCAATACTCCATGGCGGGATGCCAACTAAGAGATGCATCTCTATACGCCAGAGCGGGATACCGACTAAGTGATGTGTCTCTATACTCCACGGCGAGATGCCAATACTCTGTGGCGGGATGCTGACTAAGAGATAAGTCTTTATACTCCATGGTGAGATGCCAATACTCCACGGTGGGATGTCGGCTAAGAGATGCGTCTATATACTCCATGGCGGGATGCCAATACTCCACGATGGGAGGTCGATTAAGAGATGCATCTCTATATTTCACGGCGGGATACCAATACTCTACGGTGGGATGCCGATTAAGAGATGCATCTCTATACTCCATGGCAGGATGCCAATACTCCATGTTGGGATGCCGACTAAGAAATGCATCTCTGTACTCTCTGGCGGGATGCCAATACTCCACGACAGGATGTCAACTAAGAGATTTGTCTCTATACTTCATGGCGGGATGCTAATAGTCCACATCGGGATGCCAACTAAGAGATGCGTCTTTATACTCAATGCCACACCAATGCTCAAGGGTAGTGATTGGTGCACGCGGTGACAATGTTAGTCATACTATGCCATGACCACGCCAATATCTTGAAGATAATCATCGTGGTCAGGGGGACTAAAATGTAGATATGAAAAATGGTAGGTGATGTGTGCAATATTAACCACTCGTAATAGGACGAATCCTTGTAGGATAGGACTATTTTGAGTGTGTCGAACCTCAAGGACTGATGGGATTTAAGATTGTAATTTTTATCAGATTAATTCTAAATAAATTAATTAGACAAAGAAAATAAATTTTGTGATCGAATTCTAAAAACTAATTTAAACTAATTTAAGGGAATCTAAATTAATAGGATAAGAAGGTGGAATATTGATGATCCCTCTAACCTAATGAATATGGTTAATCTCATGAATTTAGGAAATTAGTTTAAAGTTGAAAACAGACTTGTGTGGCTACAAGCACACACAATGTCCCAAAAAGGTATCCTAATAAGGAATAAGCATAGTCT
>JAUPMG010116090.1:0-11884 GCA_031762675.1 Pachysandra terminalis | reverse complement strand
TGTGCTCATGTCATTGATTGGGTGAATATATGCCCATTACCAACATCACATAGGGACTTTTCCCAACAACACCTAAGTCTGGTATACCCTGTGCTTTTTTAAGCCTGTGGAACCCCAGGCTTAATAATGCATAGGGTACCATATGCTTAAAAATTAAGCCTAAGCCTGGTGCTTTTTTTAAGCCCTGTGGTACCCTGATACCCAAGGATTAAGAGGGGGTACCCCAGGCTCAATAATGCACGGGGTACCACATGCTTAAAAATTAAGCCAAGGGTACTCTCTCTTAATGCTATAGGTACCCTGTGAATCATTAACCTTGGATACACAATGCAAAGAGGGGTACCCTTAGACTCATTTTAACAAAATACAAACAAATATTTCTCTGGATAAGCATGCATATACAAATAAAAAAAAAAATAGCAAATAACATACTTATTCTTAGAGGGTGCGGGGCCTTCTGAAGTTCGAAAGCCATTTTTCACTTGGCCTCGATATCGAGATACAAGAAGAATAGAGAAGAGGTCGACTGAGAAAAGATCGACGCTTTCTCTACTCTCTTAAAACGAGAGACCAGGACGAAAAAAGTTGACTAAAGAAAAGAAGAAAAAAAAAAGATATTGTATTTTTATAAAACATATACTTTAAAACACCGTTACATACGTTAAAATTAAGCCCACGTGTGGAAGCAATACAACGGTGCTCTTAAGCAGTAGAGGATGCGGAGCATAGAGGGATCTTCCGACAGGCAATTTTCCATCGAACGACATAAGAACCTAGGAATAATCGAAGCTATGAGGTTTGATCTGTCTTCATCTCGTTCAAGTTTTCTTTCTCTGCAACAGAGGGATCTTCCAATTCAAGTCGGGAGGCTTCTCTGTTTCTGTCCCAGTCTCCCTTCCTTTCCATATTTCTTCATAACCAAGTTCTCCTTTCTCTGTTTGAAAATTCGATGTCTCAGATGGTATGAACAGTGGTCGGATTGTTGTTATCTAGTTATTAGGGTTTCATTCGATTCAAACCTTGTGGAAGTACGAAGTGATAATTGTCTGTTTTCGTCTAATCATTCTTATATATTTCTTACTTGATTACTGGTTGTCCTTCTTAGATTTCTTTATTTCTCATTTCTCCGTTTGAAAATTCGATGTCTCAGATGGTATGAACAGTTGTCGGATTGTTGTTTTCTATTTATTAGGGTTTCGATCGATTCAAACGTTGTGGAAGTACGAAGTGATAATTATCTGTTTACGTCTAATCGTTCTTATATATTTCTTATTATCAGAAATTATATGCCTCTCTACTTGATTACTGGTTGTCATTCTTAGATTTCTTTATTTCGTTATTTGAATTTGGTGGAGAGATGGGAAGGATTGTTTAGACAAAAGGGGTTATGACATTGAGACGCGAAATTGAAGCGAGGAAGCAATGGAGCTTAAGGGGACATTTGTCCCTCAGGTTCGGGTCCGATTGCTGCCTCGAATAACTCGGGTGCTTGTCAAGAGGACTAAGCGAAGTTCTGTGGTTTGCAAGGTTAAGGTTTCTTCTTCCTTCGGGTATGGAAGGTTTTTTTGCTTTGTCTTCTTCATCTGTTTTTGTGCTTAATGACTTAAACATGGTAGTTTTTTTTACTTTTGTGGCTGAAATTTTATTATAGTTTTAATTTCTGTTTATGGAAATAAGTCGGTTGGGAAACTCCAACTTTGATGATGAGAACATCCTTCTCTTGTATTGTGCATCAAATGGGAGTCATTAAGTAGGTTTGGGTTTTCTATTTGAATATAAAATAAGAAACCCTTTTTCTTTCAAGACACAAGAAATCATTTGGGATAAATGGAAGGGAGTAGACTACAGTTATATTGATTCTACTGAGTATCCGTTTAATTACCATTTTGGGGACTATTTTCACTATTTGTTCATTTTTCCTAAAGAATATTGTTGAGTAAGTGATCGAGGGCCTATTTGTTACTTCTTTAGGGAAAAAAAAATCTGAAAACCAGAAACTTTTTCAATTTTTTTCTGGGTTTTTAAAAACACTTGAGACCAAAAAATATGTTTGGATAGTCCAAAAGAACTCTTTCTCACTGATTAAAAAAAAAGAACTCTTTCTCCCTCCCATTCTCCTTCAAACATCTTCCCTGAAGCCACCAGAATCAGTCTACCACTTTAGGTTTCCTGATATCAATCAGGATCAGAATTGTGTTTTGCAAACACCAGATGCTGGAACCTGTCATCCTTGCTACCCCATATGAGTTTATCAACTTTTTTCCTATAGTAATCGCACCAGAATGCAATGCTGTTGTGTTGCAGTCAGACCAGACTTTACCAATGGCTGTCTGCTATCACTATTGAAGCATTGTTGTTCCATTCAAGGAGAAAATAACAAAACGGATCATGGGTTGCTTGGTTGCTACCTTGTTTTTTCTGATGCACTAGGCCCGTGTTTTGATTAGAAGCTACAACATAGTTAATGAAGACTTCAAGTGAAGATTAATGAAGGTTAATCTATTCATCGGGATTGGTATCATTGGCTGGAACAGAGCAGCTCATCTTCCATTCACAGAAGCCATTAACAAATGTTTCAATCTATTTTATTTAGAATTACAATTATGCCTATGACATACTTGCTAATATTACAATTATGCCACCATAAAAAGAGAAAACAGTGTTCACTTTTTTTATATATATTTTTAAAAAGGGAAAGATGTCATTTCTAAAATGTCACGCTCGAAAATCCACATCGCATTGATAACCATGTAAATACAAATCTCAAGAACGCAACCTTGGGCTCCACCCCAGGAGGCCTCTATGTCACCGATTCCTATATACAGAAGGTACAATGACATTAATACACCTAGTCAGATTACACAACGGAAGACTCTACTCTATCATTTTTAGAGTTAACAAAAACTTTTCATTCACTAATAAATAAGTGTGAGAGAAATAAGCATTATTTTTCAATAAATAAAACCAACAGGTTTCTAAAAACGTAACCTGCACAAAGACTTTACTCGTTACAACTCAGCATAAAACCAGAGTTGTAGTATCCAAATTAAATTCCAACACAAAAAGAAAACTAGTCTATACACTCTCTCTACAAAGAGCTAAAGATTAACAACCAGGTTCACTGCCAATCCAGTCTCCTCATCTCTGTGTAGCGTCACATGGTTGACCTGAAAATATTTCCCAATGAAGGGAGAGCTTGACAGCCGGTAAAAATTACTGACAACTAACCCTCAACAACATCAGTGCACACAGTAAACATGTTATAATGGTATCTCATCACATGTTATAAGTGCATGCTTTCACATTATCATATCATCAGATATATTCACATCAAGGTTTCAAATTTTGATATCGCCAGACATTTTGCCAGATTTTTTTTGGCGAAATTTCGCAATATTTCTTCGACACGGCGGAATATTTCACCAGGTTGGAGAAATTTTGGGGAAATATTTCGCTTAAATTTCGCTATGTTTCACCAAAATTTCGACAAAATGGGGGAATTCAATGAATTCCCCCTGCATTTCGTTTCGCTTGGGGGGCATTTTGGTGAAATTTAAATCCATGATTCACATGTTATCTCAACATAGCATATTCACAATAGAACTTCTCATGACACATAAACGAGTCATCTAACAGTTCTATATCAATATCATATTATAAACAATTATCTATGAGGACGTCATGCATTTAATCATTGTATCGAATGCCATACATCAAGTACATTCATCAATAGCATCTAAACTATGCCATTGTGCATTCATGCCTAATCATCGAATAAAAGAGATAATTATCACAGTTCTCACGATCTGTACAAGTCTAATCCATTACTACCATATGATATGCTCATGCAACAACATACAGATATCCAAGCACAAAATAATCATTAGCGGTGCTCTTATCAGGTGAACTGATTCAAATCTCTGTCATGAACTTATGGACATCCGTCGAGCAAACGATCCAACTTTCAGGCAAGGATTAACTACCTCTCGCATTCCAGTTTACACCCACATCTTAGTTTTAGGGACTTTCAACTCATGGGGCACAAGTGCCCAATCTTTTTTATCCTTTAGGGGCTCAAACCCATAGATCCCACTTAAGGTAAGCTCAAACACAATCACCCTGATAAGCCACATGAAGTTGAATCGTAACATTCATTTCATTCATTCATGGTTAACAGATAATCCAAATATAGCCGACCATTCGTTATGTGACGAACTCGTACTACAAGGGTCACCTATGTTAAGTCAAGATAGTTATTGAACCACTACTCAATTCCAATTACCATATCTATTAACACATGACAATCCTTTAGCTAATAGGCTAATACCAACCGTACGATATATCCAATGTCCGTACTTATATCCTTCATGGTATATGATTCAACAATTAACAAAATTCAATACACTTACCTTGTAGATGCATTTGCGTTCATACAACATCAAGTATATAATCGTAGCATATTAAACATGCCTCATAAACCATTCAGTCATATAACATTCCAATTCCATAGTTGTATCATTCATATTCATGCATCACATAGTCAATTTGCACATTCTTATCACATCATAATTCATATTCATGCATTATCATTTAATCATAAATATTAAGAACAAGGCATGCATCTAATATCACAATATCACATACCATTTTGGTATACACGTGTACCCATATACACATGTATACTCCACATATACCTTGTATAAAACAAGCCAATCAATTCAAGCTAAGTTGTGTCCTTTGGTTAATCGAAGGTCCACCTTCGGTTAACCTTACCTGGGCTTCAGTTGATCGAAGCATGGCTTCGATCGACTGAACCACACAACTAGAAAGTCATCTAAACTCGGCTAACCCAAGGGTTTATCGAAGCATAGCTTAGGTTAACTAAACTTCATAGAACAAAAAGTCACATTTCTGCCCAATTGACCAAAGTTGACCTCGGTTTAACCGAGCCTTGGTCCTCAGTCAACCGAAAGTTCCCATCAGTTAATTGAGAAAAGCACACAGAAACCTAGTTCTTCTGTAAGTGTAACCAAAGATGCTCAGTTACTACTTCGGTACCGAAGCCTCTGCTCGGTTCAACCGAGCTTGCGAGACAGTGAGCGGTTTCTGAGTATTTATTAACTGAGGGGACTTTCGATTAGCCTAAGGTTCACCGAAGCTCACACCTTGTCGATTTGAACACCCGAAATCACATCTCTATGTCTTCAAACTCAATCAAATCAAAAGCAAACACTTCTAGGGTCAATCTAAAGGCTTAAAAACCATTAAAAGTCCTTTAAAAACCCACATGCCATTGAAGTTTTACAAAGCTTTTGAAATCTTTTTCTTTTATTGGGAAACACTAAAATCTCACAAACAACTTTTCAATATCTCCAAACGAAACTACAATGATACTCACCACGGGACACGTTCTTAATCCATCCATAAACCATAAAACCACATTCTCCATGTTTTTAAAATCATTTGAAAAGAGAAGAAGAGATAGAGGGAAGAGAGGCAAGAGGTTAGTAAACCTTACCTTAGCAAAGCTTTCCAAATGAATGAAAAAGAAGAAGATAAAGGATGAAGATGAAGCTCGAAGTTCAGCCTCCAAGTTTCCAAGCCTTTCTCTCACAAACCCAACTCTTTCTCTAAAAAACTCATAGCAATCCTTGTTGCCAAACACCACCACAATATCAAGAGCAAGTGAGGGCTTACCCTCATCTCTCTATTTATAGAGAAACCCTGCTTTCTCTTGTTCAACCGACTGGTCCAACCATGGTTCTCTCTATAAATCCAAACCAAACCACAAGTCACTAAAAGCATCTAATAAGATGCTGTGCATGCTTGCCTACACAAGCATACACGCAACCCCACACAAATTACGCTAAACACAAGATCAAGCCATACGAATCACAATCAAACAAGGAAAATTAACAATTTCAATCACATAGAGCATACAATATGTGCCGCATGTATAGTGTGAGTGTGTGCCACATGTACAGAAGTGATTCGGGTCAATACATAAAATGAGCTGGGTCTTTATTCTTCCCTCATCTCCACCCCCTCAATCAAATTCAAATTCATTTTATTAAACACCTTTTTGGATTTCTGTTGTTGAAAACTGAAAAACTGATTTATAACATGTCACCAAACTTCTTTTCGATTATTTGGGGTATTTGGAGTGAAAGGAATAGACGTATCTTTGAGGAGGTTCAAAGACAGTTCTCATGGTTGATTGATTCCATTGTGGGGATGGTGGTGGGTTGGGTGGCAGTTAGACAGGAATTTCAGGGCGTTTCTATGGATTCGATTACCAGATGTTGGTGTGATTTGCTATATTCTTCGACTGTTCGTGCATTGAAGAGGGAGGTATGGAGTGCGCCGGCTGGGGAATGCATTAAGTTGAATTTTGATAGTTCCTCTTTGGGTAATCCCGGTAAATGTGGGATCGGTGGGGTCTTTAGGAATTCGCTTGGTGATGTTATTCATGTGTTTTTGGGCTCTATTAGTGTTGCAGACTCTAATACCGCTGAGATAAGGGCCCTGATTGCTGGTCTGAAAGAAGCTAGGAAGCTTAATTTGGAGTATATACAGGTTGAGGGGGATTCTTCTTCTGTTATTTCTTGGATGTCAGTTGATGGAAGGTTTCCATGGAGATATGCTCATTGGGTTAGACAGGCTCGGTTTCTGGCAATCGGTTTCAGAATTTCTTTTTCTCATGTTTTGAGATTTGCTAATGAGATGGCAGATGGGTGGGCCAAAAAAGGAGTGGAGAGAGAGTCTTTTGATGTAGGAAAACCTATGAGGGAGGATATTGTGAATTATGATGGATAGGATTGTGTTGTTTTTTTCTCTTTTTTTCTTTCTTCCTAGACTTTTTGTATAGCTGTTTTTCTTTTTTTTTTTTTTTTTTTTTTTTTTTTTTTTTTTTCTGTTTTCTGGATCACATTTCGTGTTTTCTTGATACTTTTGTAATCCTTTTGATGATTAATAATAAAATGTTTTTAATGATCAAAAAAAAAAAAAATTCAATTGTTAAATTATTTGGCCATGGAATAATTTAGGTAGAACCTATTCGGCTGTTTGTCTATTTGGTTGTTTGTCTATGGCTGCTTGTGCTGATAAGGCTATTGTAGACCATGGCTTGTTAGTTGAGTTAGCATGGATCCTCCTGTTTTTTCAAGTTCATTATTTTTACAGTTAGTGGGTTAAGGAGTGCAAAATTTTTTTTTATGTCCATATAAGTGAACGTGCGAATATGATGATTTTTTTATTTTATTTTATGAATGGACATTATAACTTGGCTCTCAACTGCAAGTTTTGTAAACTGGTTATATATATATCCTTAAGGGATACAGTATTATTTCAGTCACACGAGCTACAATATGATGCAGTTGGTATGTGATTGTGGAAGCCAAGGATTATTTAAGTGTGGTGCTCTTATGTGGTTTTAGTACTCACACAAGTTCCAGTTTTAATGATCTGTCTAGCATAATTGTACACAAGTTCTTTTGCTATCTACTATCATAATTCTATTTCAATAGATATGTTCCAATTGCAAGTAATAAATGAAATTTATACCAGAAAATATGTCAATAATAGATACAATAATTGTGGAACCATTCAGTTTTTCATGATGATTAAATAATTATATTGAACCTGTGAGATGATAAGAATTGAAACTTGCATCCAGATCTGGAGATATAAATTTAACTATATATAAGTAGAAGTTCCTTGTACATAAATTCTTCTTTTTATACTCAATCCAATACTAAATGGTTCAGGATCCTGTCCAAAGGGATTAGTAAAGTTTTAATCTTAGCTACTAACCTAGTGCAACCATCCTCCTTATCTAGGGTGGGACAAGTAGTGGAAAAAATATACAACAATACAAATAATATGGAACAAAATTTTGAGCAACATAGAAGCAATGTACTAATTACTACAGGATGAGTTTAGTTGAAAAGATGATGTTAAGATGGATATGTGAAAATACTATGATAGGGTAGACAACAGGAACAATAACAACAAAATATGTTATTCCAACTAATTGGGGTTAGCATAGTCGAAAGTTAGGAGTAGCTTCAATAGGAGAGAAAACAACAAAAATTAGTTGGGATGATTTGGGCATGCAAAATGGATACCTAAGGAGGCATCTGTGATAAGGTGCGAGAGGTTGCAGTTGCCTTTCCCAATGGATTAGGTTGTAAATGATTTGAATACATAGCCTATTATATATATATGGTTTTTTGATTAGTTAATGGCTGACCATGATTCGTGTTGCCAGCCCCAACTAATTAGGATGTGGCATTTTGTTGATTTTGATGAAATCAATAAATAGAGCTTTGTAGTTGAGTGAAGAATATCAAATTCCAAATACTTCTATAGGGTTTCCACTCAAGGTAATCACAATTACTAATAAGACTTGGGAAATGTGTGGTGGAGAAAGAAGAAATCAAGAAGGAAATTCGAGATTGCTAACAAAATTTGTTTAGTGGGGAACTTAAACCTCTTTTTCAAAGGAATGGAGTTTGATGAGATTTTTGTCATAGAAGCGGAACTGTTGGAAAGACCGTTTCCTGAGAAGGAAGTTGAGGTAATGGCCTAATGGGGACCTTAAGGGTGACAAAGCTTTGGTCCCAGTTGGCTTTACAATTGTATTCCACAAGAAAGTATGACATAATAAAGAAGGATTTATGGCTTTGGTGGTGGAATTTTATGATGAATGCACCTTTGAAAAGATTTCCAACACCACATTCGTATGTTTGATACCTAGGAAAAGTGATGCTTTAGACATTAAGGATTATTGGCCAATCAGCCATTCAGCCTAGTGGAAAGAATATGTAACATACTCACAAAATTATCAGCTGTCAGGTTGAAGGAGGTCTCATGCTTTAAAGTAGTGTCTGATACGAATACTGATATGGATTGACCAATTCGTATTGGCATTGAAGACTTGGGAGTGAATCGGTCCTTGATTCCACCCAGTTTGGCCAATCTGTGGAGTATTGGAGCTGACTGATTCAGTTATTGATACCATTACTTTAAACGTTGGAAAATATTATCTTGTGTCATAGCTAAAAATCAACTTGCATTAATGAAAAATAGACAGATTTTAGATGGTGTTTTGGTGGCAATTGGAATGCCTCAATCTGGACAATGCAATGGCAATTCAGGCATCATTTGCAAATTTGACATGGATAAAGCTTATGAACGTGTTAATTGGGGATTCCTTGAATATAAAATGAGGAGATTGGGTTTTGGGATGAAGTGGATAAAATGGCGTGTTTCTGAAATGGTATATTCTATATTGTTGAATGGAGAATCTACCGGCTTCTTTCATAGATTTCAGCAAGGGGCACATTATCCCCATTTCTGTTCATCGCGGTGACTGAAGCATTAAGCAAAATTTTTGTAAAGGTTACCTAATTAAGGTTTTTCGGTTGGGGGAGCTTCGTCCATTTCACAACTGCAATTTGCTGATGATTTTTTGCTGCTTTCTGATGCTTCCCATAGCCAAATCCAAGTGATCAGATATATTTTATTGTGCTTTGAAGTGCGTAATGGTTAAGTATAAATTACCAAAGACTGATGCTTGGCTTAGGGAAGTGGTCAATTTTTGAGAATTAAGTATGAGTTTGGGATGAACTGCTACTGGATAGTTCCATTTGTTGCATTTCTTAAAGCTTCATCAATTTGGGATCCAACGTGGAGAGAACATAGATAAAGTTATTAACTTGGAAGAGGGATACTTTTCAAAGGGTGGGAGGATGACATTAATCAGAATTGCATTGTCAAACCTCCCTATTTATTTCATCTCATTGTTTCCTATTCCATCTCCAATGGTAAAAAGATTAGATGCATTGCACAGAGATTTCTTATGGAAAGGAGATGATGAAGAATTCAAATATCATCCTGTGAAGTGGGATATGGTATGTAAGCTCAAGAGACAACAGATTAGGAATAGTGTACTTCGGCTTCACTAAGGCTCTAACTAGGACGTTTTTGTAGAGAATCTATAGATATGGGGTAGAAATTGGTACTGGTAGTATTGAAGAAACATCATAGAGGCAAAGTACAGGAGCTATGAACGATGGCGTGGTTTCATGTATCATCTTGTACGCACTAGTGTCAAAACAAACCAGTTTAGTATAGCTTTCAATACGAAGAAACCAAAAATAAATAAAAATTAGTGTACCGGCTGGTCCAAGCCGGTTCAGATGGTATGTACTAGTCGGTTCATTTTACCAAAGTTAACCAAAAAGAAAGATAACCCTAAGGAGAATAGAGGGAGAGACCGTGCCGGGGGGTGGGGGTGGGTGGGGACAGAAAGAGAAGGGGAAAAAGAGATAGTGGGGGAGCGGGAGGGTGGAAAAGGGAAGGGATGGGGAGAGATGGAGAAGGAGAGGGTAAGAGTGAGGGGGATGGCAGCGCACCTTCTTCTTCTTCTTCTTCTTCTTCTTCCCTCTCCTTATGCTTCATCTTTTCTTTCTTCTTTTTTCCTCTTCTTCTCCTTTTATTACCTACAAATCTGCGAAGGATTAAGATTTTCCAAAAAAAACCTTAAATATCCATTTTAGGCTAGTATGATTGGATATTGGGTGGTCTGGGTCCTGTCATTGAATGGATACATTAACCATGAACAGGGATGGGGCAACAATGTGGTTTGGGGCTGAATAAAAAGCAATCACTAAACTGTGTAGTGAATTTTCCAAACACATTTGGTTTAAGCATTGGAATGGAGGAAGGGTGGAGTTTTGGGATCATAGCGACTATCTTGTATTAGGGGTGCAACTTAGATTGGTTCAACCCGAAACTGACAGACCTAAACCAATTTTTGGTTAGGTTTGGGTTGGGTTTGTAGACATTTGGTTCAGTTTTGGTTATGAAATTGTGACACTGAATTATTATCGGTTTGGTTTTGGGTTGAAGTCTTGGTTACCGAACCTAATCAAAATTCGAACTCTAGATTTATTCCTCTAAACTGAACCAAACCAAACCGATTTAAACCATATTATGGTTTATTTATATGTATTATATGATAATAAATATTTATATTTTATATATGATATATGATATATGATACATGGTATTTTGTCTTTAAAATGTAATTCTTTTAAAAAATATTGTATTAACATGACTTGGCCCAATCTAAACCGAACCGAAATTGCAATCTGGATTGGGTTGGTTTGGGTTTAGGGTTTCCCATTTCAACTCGGTTCGGTTTTCGGGTTGGGAAAGTTTGGATTGGTTTCGGGTTAACCTTGACTAACCTTGGTTTCGTTTTGCGTTGATATCAACCCGAACCAAACTGAACCGAGTTGCACCCCTATCTTGTACTAGAGGAGAGTGGAGTGAGTTGGAACATGTTTCTTAGAAAGGAGGTATATCATTGGGAAAGTGAGGCATTAGATTCTATTTTGGATTGCACTTACACATCTAGTCTGTAATCTGCGAGTTGAGATAGATGAGTGTGGGTAAAAAGCAGGAATATTTCTCGTTCAGTTCTTTCTTTCAGACTTTGATGGGGAACACAACTCTATCCTGAAAAGCTCATTTGGATCGCACTGGTTCTATCTAAGGTTGTGTTTTTCCATTGGATGGTGGCAACGAACAAGATTCTAACTGTGGATGACAATACCAAATAGGTGTGCCTCGTGGAAGAGTGGGGGAAGCAGTGGACCAATTGTTACTTTATTGCTCATTCACTTTGGAAGTATGGCGTTTTTCTTTGACCAACTAGGTGTAGTAGGTGACGCCAAGGTTGTCAAAACGCCTAGGCGAGCCCAGGCGATAGACCTGGCCATCGCCTAGGCGCTCACCTAGGAGACATTTTTTCCAAAAAAAAAACTATAATAAATAAATTGCATATATGTCATTTATAGAAATGTAATATGTCAAT
>JAUPMG010116079.1:0-11884 GCA_031762675.1 Pachysandra terminalis | reverse complement strand
TTTCCTTTTCAGCAGCAAGAAATTCATAGTTGATTGCAGCCCTCTTCATCACTTCCTTTTCTTTGGTAAGTTCAGCAGCTCGCTCTTCCAGTGACTTATTCAATTTGCAAACCTTAATCCACTTACTGCACATTTTCTTATATGCCTTTTGGATAGCATCAATGCTTAGGTCTTCATCGTCGCTGTTGTACTCAGATTCAGAATCAATTTTGGCTAATTTGGAGTCTTCATCGTCTGCCAAATTTGTTGTTGTTGTTGCAACATTTTTTTTAACAGCACAATCAGAAGTTGGTCTCACAACTCGGCTTGTGATGACATTAAACGCAACATGGTTGCTCACGTGCTCTTCATTATCTTCCTGACTGCCATCTAACTCTTCATCACTCTAGGTGATGTTCAAGGATTTACCCTCTCTTGAGTGTATTGGCACACTCAGATTGAATGTGCCCATAACCTGCACACTCCCGACATTGTATTCCCTTGCCTTTTTTCTTAGAATCAAAAGGGTTGTCAACAATCTTACTCTTCTGAAAGTTGTTGAATTTTACAGAATTAGAAGCTGTATTTCTCCTGTTCATATTCTTCAGAATTTTGCTGAAATTATTGGTTACTAAAACAAGAGATTCAGTCAAATCTTCTTTGTCATCCGACTCGTCTTCTTCAATGGGACTATGAACTTCAGCTTAAAGAGCAACACTTTTCTCCTTTTTATTTTGCTTAAAATTCATCTCGAAGGTTTGCAACGAGCCAATTAATTCATCCAATCTCATATTGCTCAGATCTTGGGCCTTTTCAATAGCAGTGACTTTGTATGAAAACCTTTCTGGCAGTGACCTTAGAGTTTTTCTTACAAGTTTTGTCTTCGAATATTTTTCTCCAAGGGCAAAGGCTTCATTAGCTATGTTACATATCTTAGAATTAAAATCAACAATTTTTTCATTCTCATGCATCCTCAAATCATCGAACCTGGAAGCCAACATCTGGAGCTTTGAGAGGTTTACAGTCGTGGTTCCTTCATGAGCAGTCTGCAAGATATTCCATACATCCTTGGCTGATTCACACGTCGAGATCAGCTTGAATTGATTTGCGTCAACACCAATGAAGATGTCATTCAAAGCTTTTAAGTTGTTGTTGGCCAATCGGTCTTCATCAATGGACCAAGTCTCCTTAAATTTGGGAATAACATTTCTCTCAGTGTCCGTGGTGGTAGGATGCGTCTAGCCAATCAGTACTGTACGCCATGCTTTTTCATCAGTAGCCTTGATGAACGCTTTCATTTGAGATTTCCAATACGAGTAGTTCATTCCATCCAACAATGGAGGGCATGAAACAGATCCTCCTTCCCTTAGAAAATCCATTGCCTGTAGACACAGTTCTTTTTCCAAAATCTCACCAAACTTGTTAGTGACTTGCTTTGATACCAAATGATAGATCTGGTTTTAACAATTTATCCAATTTAAATAATTATTAGATTAATTAAATTATCGTAAACATAATAAGATAAGAACACAGGCAATTTTTACGAGATTCGGTTTAAACCTACTCCTCGAGGCCACGCCCAGCTGTTGAACAATCCAATAAGATATCAAGATTACAATCACTAATCAGACTAACACAAAATTAAGGCTCCCTCTTTATTTTTGTCGCCGTTATGTAAGTACAACTTCTTGAATTTGTTCAGCGAGCACCACTCGTCTTCTATGTCTGCATAGTTGAACTTCCTTCAATCCGCAAACTGTCTTCTCCCAAAGACTCCAAATTCTTCTCCCGAAGAACGTTGAACATGAACAACTCAAAAGTATTGTACTTGAACACTAGATGGGTTACTTAACTCGCATATGTTAAGAGATTAATATAAAGCAGCATGAAGATCTGGTTCAAATCTCGGATGAGGATGAAATTTGAATGTTGTAACATCTGTTGCAACATTAACTGAACTTGAAATATTATTCTGATTTAAAAAACAGAATCTCCTTATCCGTTTTAAACTACTCTATTCTTTTAAGAGCCTTCCATAAAAATCTATTCAATTAATCGTAATCTCCTTAATAAATCATAATCTCCTCAGCCAATCGAAATCTCCTGGTATTTAGATAATTCAAACCAAATCCACTTAAGTTGAGTTTGAGTCCAACTTCAATTAGGATTCTCTATTTTTTAAACGATTGACCAGCTGTATAGAATCTCCAATAATATCCTGACGATAGTACGAATATATCTCTCCTGAATCTTAGATGAGAATAGTTTTGATTTTGATCAAAGCAAATCTTCTTGAATTTCGAATTCAGATCTGATAGATCTTCTGATGTAAAGTCGTTGCAATAGATCTTGCAACTCATAACAGGCAACAGTCGTTGCAAAACTGAATTTGAATTTATCTTGAATATCGTTACCATGAATGCCAACAAAAAAAACTAACAATTTCAACCAAGAATTGCTGTCCCGTTCTCATATTCTCATATACATATACTTAGAATGCTATTATTTGTTATACTTGTTATTTTTTTAGTTGATTTATTTTGGCATAAAAACAAGAAGACATGGTGATTGGAAGTTGTGCATCACTTGAATTCATGTGTAATAAGGAAGATTCTGCTAATAATCCAATCAAAGCTAGTGACGATTTAAATAACTACAATCGTCAAACAGAAGAAATGAGCCAACTAAACTACATACCAAAAGTTAGGAAAAAGTTTGAATCAGAAGAGGATGCTGAATTTTTTATAATGAGTATGCTAAAGTGATTGGATTTAGTATAAGAAAAGTAAAGCCCATAGAAAGTTTGGTGTGATTGTGTTGGGGTCCACCCATGTGGTGGTGAGATGTGCACTATGTAATGTAATGAAAGGAAAAGGTTGTTATGTGGATACTGAAGTTAGTTAGGACAACAACCCTGATAGCTATAGGGTTGGTAGGGATAACAACCTTGTGAGAATGTCACCAACTGCCTAAATAGGATGTTGATAAATGATAAAAATATCTATGTTGGATTTTTTGTTTGGTAAGTTGTTAGGGATACACCCAACCCTATGGGGTATGAGAGTATAGGGAAATAATAGGATTTTCACTTCTATTATGTTTAGGGAAATAATAGGATTTTCACTTCTAATATGTTTAGCCCTAATTACAGGGTATTTATTCATGCTTTTAGGATTTGGGGAACTATCATTGTAACTCATTATTCTGAGCTCTGGAGAATAATAAAGTTGGGTGTGCATCCATGGACGTAGGAAATATTCGTCGAACCATGTAAATCTGCAGTCTTTGCGTTCTTGATTTCTTCATCATCTTTTTTCTCTTTTTTCTTAACAAGTGGTATCAGAGCTTCACAATTCGAGATCAAAGCAGGATGCAGTCCTTGAAGTTTGGGATCGAGAAGTTCAACGAGAGGATGAACTTTGGCTTGTGGTAGATTCAAGTCAAAGACATCTTGATCCAATCTGGGCTACACAAAGCGTTGAGAGGTAAGCCTACCTCTGAAGCCGACAAAGAATCTGAAAAGTGCAATGAAGATTGGGAGGATATGGATCTGAGAGAAGCGAGTACCATTCGGCTAAGTTTGGCTAAGAATGTTCTTGCCAATGTGCAAGGAACATTGATGGCCAAGGATCTATGGGAGAAGCTCGAGGAGATGTACCAGACAAAGGCGTCTCTAATCGAGTCTATCTGAAGGAGCAGTTTCATACACTGCATATAAGCGAAGGTACGACGATCTCAGACCATATTAGTGTTCTCAATGGGATCGTTTCTAATCTGGAAGCCCTTTGAGTTCAGATGGATGATGAGGATAAGGCCTTGAGGCTTATCTGGTCTCTACCATCTTCCTATGAACACATGAAGCCGATCTTGATTCATGGGAACGAGAAGATCTACTTCTCAGAAGTTACTGGCAAACTTCTTTCAGAGGAAAGGAGGCTGAGTGGTGGAAAGAGTTCTGCACCTAAGAACTCGACGTTGCTGGTTGGAAAATGGAAGTAGAACAAGAACTCGGGCGGTCGGCCGGGCAATAATCTTGTATCTTGGGGGTGTGGGCAATCCGGGCACCTTAAAAGAAATTGTCCAAGGAGAGGAACTGGTTCGGCTGAAAGCTCCAATGACGCTAATTGTGTTTCTTTTGTCTTTATGGGAGACGATGATGATACCCTTTGATAAGGGCATGAACCTCCTTTTGGCATGACCGCTGTGTCATGAAGGGAGTGTTCTATTAGCGGGTTCACATTGCACATGGACACTAGTTTCGCAGTTGGTATAAGGTGTGTGGTGGAAAAGGATGTCGATGGCTGATGGAACTTCTGGGACAGCGAAACATGGAAGTTGCACCATAAGTTTTCAGCAAGTTATTTTTCGACATGGGCCGAAGAGGAAAATCTTGGAATATGTGAATTCTAAATGTTTGCGTTCTTTTATAGTGGAGCATGATAATTCTCGGCCTTGAGAATTATGACCGTCGGTGCAGACAATGTTGGCGATTTTTTTTTCTTTATTGCGGACATTCAGGCGAGGGGGTGCGGTTGTCTAGTGATAAGGGCGAGGTCACAGCGGAGCAACATCAAGGCAGCAAGATGACATCTTCTCCACATGGTTGGAGGGGGTGATTGTTGGGGTCCACCCATGTGGTGGTGAGATGTGCACTGTGTAATGTAAAGAAAGGGAAAAGGTTGTTATGTGGATATATACTGAAGTTAGTTAGGATAACAACCATGTTATCTATAGGGTTGGTAAGGATAACAACCTTGTTGAGAATGTCACCAACTACCTAAATAGGGTGTTGATAAATGATAAAAAATTCTATGTTGGATTTTTTCTGGTAAGTTGTTAGGGATACACGCAACCCTATGGGATATAGGAGTATAAGGAAATAATAGGAGTTTCACTTCTATTATGTTTAGGGAAATAATAGGAATTTAATTTCTATTATGTTTAGCCCTAATTACAGGGCATTTATTCATGCTTTTAGGATTTGGGGATCTATCACTGAAACTCATTATTCTGAGCTTTGGAGGATAATAGATTTGGGTGCGCATCTGTGGACGTAGGTAATATTCGCTGAACCACGTAAATCTGCGTTCTTGATTTCTCCTTCATCGTTTTTCTCTTTCTTTCTTAACATATTGTTGATAGAATTTTTTGTTGATCTCGAGAAGGAAAACGTGAAAAAGATAAACGGAATCAAGTAGTCAAAAATCGCCGTCTAGAAATACAGGTTGAATGTAAGGTAGAGATGCGAGTTAAGATGATTGTAAGTATGTGGTCACAAACTCCGAACCATCGCATAATCATGAGTTAGTTATGCAAATCATGGTTCATATGCTAAGGTCTCATCGATATTTGAATGTTGCACAAGTTGTTGAAGTTGATATAGCAGATAGTTCTAGTATAACACGTTCAATAATTATGGTGTTAATGAGTAAATAAGTGGGTTGTCATGAGAACCTTGGGTTTATCATTATGGATTGCAATAACTCTTTGCGTTATAGGTGGAAGATGAGCATGCAAAGAGGAGATGCAAAGGTTTTACTAGACTATTTTTAGGAATAAAAATTAGAAGACCCGTCATTCTTCTATGCCTTGCAGCTTGATGACGATGATATGATATCTAACATTTTTGGATAGATTCAGAGATGATGAGTGATTATGACTTATTTGGTGATGCGATTTATTTTGATACGATCTACAAAACCAACAGGGAAGATCAACCATTTGGTTTGTTTATTAGAGTTAATAACTACAAGCAGACCATCATTTTTGGTGTTCTTTATGATGAAAAATCTGAAACATTCAAGTACTTATTTAAGACACTTATCAAGGCCATGTTTGGAAAAAGCCCGAAGAAAATTCTAATGGTTCAGAATCATGTGATGATAAATGCTATAAAATTCGTTTTAACTGATACTTACCATCGTCTTTGTATTTGGCATATGTATCAAAATTCCGCGAAGAAGCTTCATGATATATTATTTCGTAATAAGACATTTTCAAAAATGTGTATTTGAATATGAAGATGATGAGGAGTTTAAAGAGTAGTGGAACAAAATGATTGAGAGATACCATATTCAAGATAATAAATGGTTGGAAGATCGATTTAAAGAATGAGAAAAATAGGACTCTTGCATATGGGAGGAACACATTTTGTGCATATCTGAATAGCACATAGTGGTATGAAGCTATGAATAGCTCGTTGAAACAACATCTTGGTACTAAAATGGTAGGATTCATGAGACCATAGCGCAGGGGGAGGGAATTGGTCGATCATGACCAAAAGCATACTAATGCAGCAAGCATCGACTGAGCAATAGAAAAATCAAAACGGGAATACTGAATCAACTCAAAGATATTTAATCGCTTCCATTGGTCGGCATAGGTAAGGGAGAGACGCTCAATCCACGAAGTTCAGTTTGAGTTAGCTTTCAGCCAGAACCGCATAGAACAATCGATTTTCCAAGCATTCCAGTCAAGATGAGCTGCCTCGACAAGGAAATTTTCACTTGTGCAGTAGGGGGAAATATGTCTGAGGGTTGAGAATAGGTTCGAGGAAGCATTAGCGAAGAAGGGTTCAAGAGCAAGAGAGTCCTCATGCAAAACTAAAGTTTGCTTGGTGATAAAAAATGCAACGGCCTTTCTTCGAAGGAATTTGTAGCAGACATGACAATCAAGAAAACAAGAAAATGGAGACGACCAAGGAAGAAGGAAGTTTCTGTAATTTGCCCTTAAATATATATATATATTTATCAAACAATACATATTTGAATAAGCTCCTTATATCAAGGTTCTTATTATCATAATGGTAAAGCCCGTTGTTACCACACCCGGAGGTTGGGATCAAGTCCTCTTGCTTTCACCGGTAGGTCTGAAAAAAGGAGAGTAGTATAATAGATGCTTATGTTGCTAGGTCTAGAGTAGGGATAAAAAAAAGAAGAAATTATTGCATATGTGGACCACCCATAGTTAGCAAATACACGTACTATACGCATATATTATACGTGCGTATAAATAAAAAATATTTGCGTTTGACATATCCAACCCAATAATTCGATATAATACACGCATTATTCATGTTTAGCATATGATATACGTACGTATTAAACAAATACATAAAAATATATAATTTTTTGAGAAAAAACAAAAGGAAACGGGGAAAATGGAAAGTTGGAAACCATTTCAAAGAGATAAAAGAAATAAATGGATTTTCTTTAATTTTTTCTAGAAATCTGTATTTCTTTTTTGGAAATACACTTGTGAGTTATGACAATATGACTTGTCTAGACTCTAGAATCTAGTCACTCGTATACTCTGTTTCTTTCTCTTATCTTCCTTTTTTTTGGGAGTCGATCAATCTTGACAATCTTAATGAACTTCCCGAGTACAACTATGATGATAGAGAATAGCTTATAAATTCAGAAAAAAAAAATAGAGAAGATATCGAAGATCTTACGTGGCTTGATAGCACTGGATCGTCATTTCATTAATTGTGGGATTTTGTTTTAATGAAACTTTTAAAGCTCTACAATACTTAAGCTTTTTTTTTTTCTCTAATTGTTTTGATGAATTTGAATGATTATTATATCTAATTAGCTTCAATATGTATTTATGATAAATTTAAATGACTTGTAAACTTGGTTTGACACACACACACACACACACACACACATATATATATATATATGAAATACCAAATTTTTAGTTCCGAACTTTTGCAACTTAAACATATTATACACGAACATCGAATCTTTGACGTTCTCGTATTTTACTGCCAAATTTTTTCCGTATTTCTATGATACTTAATCCGAATTGTTCTCGAACGTTTGTTGTACCACATTTTTACCCACCCGAACTTACTAACTATGGACACACCCAAAACCATAAGCAACCTCAAATGAGAAGGACCTAGAGACGTTAATCGAGGTGTTATATTCTATCAAATGAATTTTCTGGATCATCCATAAGTAATAGCAGCAGGCCCTTCTCTGGACTGCCCGCGTAGGAAAACTTTTTCCCCCCAACTATCGAGTTCGAAAATTTTGAATCAAACACTAACGGTCTAGAAATTTGAATCCGTTATCTCGTTACCGTTTATTAGATAGGCCTTCCACACCGTCCGATAATTTCGATCTGACACATTTTCTTTTGCTTTCAAACGATCCTCACTTCCCAACATTTCAAAGCCCTTTCACAATCTACTATCCTTTCTACCTTCCCCCATTATAATCAGCTCGTGCCCTAGATTTTTCTCCATTGTTCCCTCTTATGATCGTATCTTTCTCTAATCTCGAGTCTTGAAACCCTAAAATTTCATCTTCTAGAGTTTTATTTCTCTGATTCGAAGAAGCCAAGACTCAAAATGCCGTTCATTTCGGACGCAGCGAGTGTTCTCAAAGGCAAATTTAGGTTCCATCAAGAACCCTCGGATTCGGATTCAATCCTGAGTTCTCCGGCTCTCTTCAAATCGGCGTCAAAGGAGAATCTTTTCCAATCTACTTCAGCGATCCGTAGGGTTAGTGAGAAAGATGAGAGTGAAGTGAGAGGAGGTCCGTCGACCCAGAGCTTTGAGTTGCAGGAAGATCCCTCATTTTGGAAGGATCACAATGTGCAGGTACTTACATTGGTATTTTGTCTCTCAAATTTATTCTTGACGATTTAATTTCTCTATTTTGTGTGAACATAGGTTGGGACTTGATTAAGGTTCTTCAAGTGGTGATTTGTTCAAATGAAACCATATTTTACCTTCCAAGATAATTTTTTTTTTTTTAAAAAAATGGCACCAAATACATGCTAATTCTCATTCAATTTCATCAATACAAAATATGTTTCCTGGATTTTACTGTAGTTTCATGACCTAGCAATAAACCATGGGTTTTGCTCCTCAAGTTGGTTCATGGTTAAGTATCATATCAACTACTTTTTTTTTTCTGTCCCCCTTTTTTGTCAACTTTTACTACCATCTTCAGGGCAAAAAAAGCGGTGGACCTTACAAGACACTTGATTTATGTGGTGGCACTTTAGAGTACGTTAACATGCAAACTTAACCCTGGAGCTTCTTATATGCAAAGATAAGAAGAATGGTAGTCCTGAATTCCAGAGAAGTAAAGGAGAAGTCCAAGAAAAATTTCAATGGATCATGGGAACTGTGGGTGGCATGTGTTTGGTGGTGATGTGGTGGCTGGAAGGGTTGGAGTGGTGATGGGGGTATCTGACTTTCCCCCACCCTTTATTAATGGTCAGGATTCAGAATGTTTTTTGAGGAGCAATTTGACACTAATGTAACATGCTAGAAATTAAGATACAAAAATAACAGGTTGCATTTTGTGGTACTCAAAAGTTAGCTGGGGATAGAACTAAGAGGCCTTTTAGAAACGCCAGACATGCAGTGGGTTGGATCCGACTGAGAGAACTCCTAAATGGAATCAATTACTATCTGATTTATTGTGTTCTGATGGATGGTCTGAAAGATAATCCAATTACTGGGTTGAAGTCAATGGCAGAGTGGTTTTAGTCAATTAGGTCAAATGGGTTTTATTGTCCTCAGACACTTGCCATTAACGTTTATTGTCTAACTCTTTGAGTCTTTGACAACACAAATAAACTATCTTTCAACTTTTTGAGAACATGCAAAAACCAATAGCTCTGCCCTCCATCTCCAGCAATGTGGATATGAAGATTTAGGTTGTTATCCATGCAATAATTAGTTCAGGTGGTATTTGCAATGATTAGTCATGCAGTGTCAATTTGTTCTGGTTAAAATGGGGCAAAATTGTCCAAACCCATGTTATTTTTGTTAGTTGTTTGTTTAATAGGAATAGTATTCATTGACTAACAAAACTCATCTATCTATCATATGATAAGTAAAATACATAAAACAACAAAAATCATCAACCAACAAAAACGCCATATCAACACATTCTTTCCCTCATTCCAACTTGTCAAGTGTTTTTTATTGAAATATTCAAAATTAGCTTTCTGCTACTTTATGTCATTAACAAAGAATTGTAACAATGATTTTAAAGAAGTCCTAAGGTCCAAAATGTTACAGATCTCAGATTAAAGTTGTTGAAAAAATGATGTGGGAGAGAAACTGATAGAGGAAATAACTCAATTACAGCTGATGCATTATTCCTGAAATAGGAAACAAAGATATTTCTGAGGTTGACATGGTTTCATTTGTTTTGATATGTCTGTATAAGATACACTAATCTTCGAGCGAGTCTCGCCTTTTCTTAAATGCTTATCTAGATTATTTATTTGATCACCTGCCTTGATGTTATCAGAGCAAACTCATCTGATTATACTCAAATATATGTCCTTTGTTTTGATGATTAAGGTGGTTTTGGCATGCTTTTGGGACTATACCCAATTACCCATCTGATAGACACTCAATGATTTGACTATATTGGCATGGGTATCTAATGGATGGCTAATGAGGGCTTATGTTAACTTCTAATTGCCATTACCATCCTTCTTCTGACTCGTTAGCTATCATTAGACTTTTTTGTGTTAATCTAGGATTCATTCTTGATGACTAATAAATCATGTGCATGTTGGATTTCATTTTATCATGCAGGTTGTCATTCGAATACGTCCCCTTAGCAGTTGTGAAATCTCTCTCCAAGGCTACAACAAATGCATTAGGCAGGAGAGTTGTCAAGCCATTACTTGGACTGTGCATCCGGAATCTCGTTTCACTTTTGATCTTATTGCTGATGAGAATGTTAGCCAGGTACCTTGGGATTTTTCTTCATTGTTCATCTCACTGCTTATCTCCCCAATAGCATGGACTTCATTCAATTAGCATAACAGGAGAAGCTATTTAAAGTGGCTGGATTGCCAATGGTAGAAAATTGCATGGGAGGCTACAACAGCTGCATGTTTGCGTATGGTCAAGTGAGTTTCAACTGACCTGTAGCTGTTTATTTTTTTCAGATGGTTTTAGTTAGCTATACACTTAAGACAATGCTCCTTAGCTATGACTTGTAAAATTTTTTTTCGTAAAGTGTTGGTGTATAAAAAGAAATTTAATAGCCTGCCTAACATATACTATATGGTGTAGAGGTCAAATCATAAGTTAAGGCATCGTGTTAGTTTATATTCAAAAATAATTCTTAATAGCTCTTCTGATGATGCTTAGAGACAAGAAAAAGAGTAATCTTTCCCAATGCTGCAGATAATTCCTTTAGCTATATTTCTTACAATTTATTTTGTATCTGTAGACTGGTAGCGGAAAGACCCATACAATGCTTGGAGACATTGAGGGAGGCACCCGAAGACATAGTGTTAACTGTGGGATGACTCCTCGAGTTTTTGAATATTTATTTTCAAGGATTCAGAAGGTAAATGCTTATGAACTATAGATTGCATGGAAGTCTTAAGTGGAATAATGAGGATCCCATACTTCTGCGAAAGCGGATTTCTCCTCTATGTGAAATGATTTTCCTTTATATAATTTCCCGACTGATCAGGCTTGTATTCTGTTAATGCAAGGAAGAAAACATTAAGACTAGATAATGCTAGCAGCTTAAGCAAATTTTTACAAAAGGTTATTATGTTTCAAGAAATATTTACAAGCATCATTCTGTGGGAGCAGAGAACCAAATGATATGGGATGATGTTTAATTAGATTAATTATCAAGAACAAAGTTCATTTTGTACTTATATAGAAAATCTAATAACTGACAACCTTTCATAACACTGGACAATTTTACCACCCTTTTTTTTCAATATAGTTTTTTCTTTTATTTTTATTTTTAATGCTTCTTCCTACCTTGTGTATCCGAGCAATTCCAGAACTCTAGAACTATTATCAGCTACTTTTAATTTTCAAAATCCTCTGAGATTTATATTAATTGCCTTGCTTTGAATGAAAATTTTATATTTCAATTTCTCTTTAATGTCT